>JAOTRI020140091.1:0-10796 GCA_028564885.2 Zoanthus sanctaehelenae
AACGTTACCATTGTCGATTGGCTGAACTTTTATCTATTAAGAAAGGAGAGCCTTATTCAGCAACAATATCTTGGATAGGATGTAAAGTAGCCTTTGCTATACTACGGGGAGCTCTACTTTGCTTACGAGGCTCAAGAACACCATGGAGACAACATTTTGCAGACATAAAAAACAATGATTTAGAAATTGAAAGTAACATAACCGGCCTTACATGCAATTAATTTTAGTATATAATTTTATATAATTTTAATTCTTTTTTTACATAATTTTTAATGTTTTTTAAGCAATATCAATAGTTTTATTATTTTAAGAATAACAAAGAGTACAGTTTATAGTGATGATTGTTATTATTATTATTGTTAGTAAAACCACTATTGTCACTGTTATTGTGATTGCTATTGTTAAATATTTTTGAACTTTTTAATATTTTTAACACTTTTATTATTTTTATACACTAATGAACAATTTGACACAATTTCCAGTTATTGTAATTTTTGTAAACGAAGTTTTGAATGTACTATATTATTATTATTATTTAAAAAAAAGAAAAAAAATATTATTATTATTATTATTATTATTATTATTATTATTATTATTATTATTATTATTGACACTTGTTAGCTCCTTTGTTTTACATAATCAACAGCATAACGGGACCAGGCCTAGGCTATGCTACATAATTTACAAATATGAATGTTCTGTTAGACTATTCCTTCCAATGTTCTGTTCGGATCTTTCTATCTCTTATAGGTATAAAAGTTCTTGACTATTTCAACATTTTGTGATATGATCCATTTCTGGCTTTTCATTATTAGATATATTGTGTCTCTTTGTCATTCATTTCAGTTAAATGTTTATTTAGATCGTACTTCAGGCTTTGATGGTATCCTGCACTGATTCTAGAGGAGGTGGTGTTGGTCTCTACTTGGCCGAGAATTTTGAATTAAATTTCGCCCTGATCTAGTGTTTACAAACGAAAGTTGTGCTGAGTCTTTGTTTGTTGAGGTAACGAGACCCAAAGAAAAAAAAATCTCATCAGTATTGGAGTTATCTATAGACCTCCAAAACAAAGCTTAGCGGATTTTGTAAATGAACTCCTTATTGGTTTGCGAATCAATAGAAAACACAGTTTGTTATTTAATGAAACACAATTGTCACGACGTAACAGGCGAATTCTTAGACGTAACGTTTTCTAGGTCGTTTGTTCCTTTAATATCACGACCAACTAGAATAACATCCAAAACTGCTACACTAATTGATAATATTTTTACAAACGATTTAAGCAACTGCTCTACTAGCGGTTTGGTATTTAGTGATATTTCCGATCACTTACCAATCTTTTGTATCTGTTCTGATTTCAAACACGAGAGTGGATGCAAATGGTTAACCTTTCGTGATAAAAGCGCTAATATTTATTCAAAATTTAAAGAAGAGCTTGGCAATGCAGACTGGAGTGCTGTGCATGCTGAATGCGATGCCAAAAGGGCTTATGAAGCCTTTATAAGCAAATTTATTTCTATTTGCAACATTAATTTTCCTTTAAAGAAGGTGAAAGCTAGAAAGTGTTTTCTCAACAAACCACGGTTATCTAAAGATATCTTTAAATCTTTAAGGAAAAAAAACTTTATACAAACGTTATTTGAACAAGCCAACACCTGATAACGATGAGCGTTATTAAAGTTATAGGAATATTTTATTACACGTTCTTTAAGATTAGCTAAACGTAACTACTATGAAAAAAAGTTAGAGGCGTGTAAGTCAGACATAAAATCAACCTGGAGAATACTTAATGAAGTTCTTAACAGGAGAAAACATAAAACAAACACTGTAACATCCTTTTCTACTGATGGCAGAAAAATATCTGATTCGAAAGAAATTTCAAATAATTTTTGTGCGTATTTCTTAAATATCGGCCTTAATTCAGCTAAGAAAAAAGCGCCATTAACAAACTCGTTCCGTCCTTATATGACAGGAAATTTGTATATGTAACTCTATTTTTTTAAAAAATAAACAGAACAGGAATTATATATTAGAAATTTGTAGCAATTTAAAATTGGGGAATGCCGCAGGAAACGATCAAATTACTATGAAAGTTGTAAAGGAGTCTTTCAGACTAATCAATACTCCTTTAATTTATGTCTTCAATTTATCTTTAAGTACCTGTATTGTCCCTGATCAGTTGAAATAACACGAGTTATTCCACTGTATAAATCAGGTATTATTAATCAGTTTTCTAATTACAGGCAAGTTTCAATACTTCCAGCTTTCTCTAAGATTCTGGAAAAGATTGTATACAATCGCCTATCACTCCACTTTGCATGCCTTAGTTCAATGATATGACAAGATCTCCGCAGCTATTGACGGAGGTAAATTCACTGTAGGTACATTTATTGATCTATCTAAAGCTTTCAACATAGTAGATCATGAGATCCTTTTGCATAAATTAGAGTTTTATGGTGTCCGTGGCACTGCGCTCGAATAGTTTAGGAGTTATCTTTCAAATAGGAGCCAGTTTGTTCAGTTCAATGGTGTTAGCTCCGCTCCTAAACATACACAATGCGGGGCGCCACAGGGCTCCATTTTAGGTCCTATCTTATTTTTAATATATATTAATGACCTCTGTTATGTGTTTAAGGTTTTGGATCTATTCTTATTTGCAGACGATACAAATATATTTTACTCACATAAAGACTCGAATTCACTGACACAAATTATAAGAGAAGAATTGACTAAATTGTCTGATTGGTTTAAAGTAAATAAGCTGTCTATAAATATTAAAAAATCAAATTTTATCATATTTAAATTGAGACAGAAAAAAACGAAATCTTTAACTTTACTTTGATTTTTCAATTAACGGCACTAATATTAATCGTGTTGAAGAAGTTGTATTTTAAGGTGTTATCATTGATGAAAATCTCTCTTGGTCTTCTCAGCTTCTAAATGTTGCAAGAAAAGCATCAAAGCCTATTGATATAATTTACAAGTCAAGTTTTTGCTTAAATCAGTCTTCTTTAAATTCTTTGTATTACAGTTTAGTATATCCTTCCTTATTTTATTGAGCTGGCGTATGGGAATCAATCTACCGTTCCAAACTCAGATGCATTACCTCTTCAAAAACGTTTAGTTAGAATAAACAAGTTTATTATCTTAAATCCGATAAACTGAACTGCAGCGAGCTTTATACAATTTCAATATGTGAGGTAACGACGCAACTCGCGAACAGAGTAAAGTGCATAGAGTGATTGTAAAATTCAAAAACCTGGAAAAGTCTGTTTCATATCTATCTGGAAACTTGGATGTTCACATCTTAATTATATTCGCCGACAAGCTGTGGATTACATACTTGAAGCTTTAAGAAAATACAAAATCCTTTGTGTAGCACAGAGACGTTGTTCACTCCGTTAAGGTTTGATTTAGTGTTTTTATTGATTTTATCGTTTTAAGAAATGTATGTACGTTGTATACAGGAAGAACATGGAATGAATGCGGGAGGCATATATTTCATCCAATGCTTTTTTTAAATTTTTTTTATCATACTTTCTCAAAGTCAAAAAGATGTTTTAATGTTTTGGTCACGCAATCTTTGAATTCAAACAAAGAAAAGATACTGTTCGCTTTTTGTTCTAATAACATAAAATCATCCGACAGAATCAATGTCTCTAACGAAACAAAAATATATTATAGACTGTCTCGAACTATGGTCCATCACTCCAAACGAACAAAAAAGAACAAAATGAAACTTAGACATGCCTTAGAGAATTTTCAACATATTGGAATTTTAAAATTTGTTACAGCGAGCGATGAAAAACAGTTACAACTTCTCCATAAGTTCCGTATATTTTGTAGTAGTTAAATGTGATATTAATAAAAAACACATATAATTGTCACAAAATTATGTCTTTGACGTCTGCCATTTAGAAATTCCTTTAGTCAAAAGCACGCTCTTCCCAGTACTTCTTGCATCACACGTAGCACAACAGCTAAAATGCCCGTTTCATTACACATTTTTTTAGCACCCTGATTTGGTCCAAGGACTAGACAATGTCATCCTATACAAATGAACTCCAAAACAGCGTTGTAGTAAGACTATAATACGTTTATTAGCCGCGGTTAAAAATAGGCTTTACACAAATACAGTTCTAACTGATTACAAATAGAGAAAAGTGCAAAATACCTTTACGTCCTTCTCCAATAATTTGCGTTCCAAAGTTGCTCTGCTTTCATTATTCCAGTGTTTTGCACATGCAATTGCAAAGTTTTTGAGAAGCTACATAGAAAGAAAAAATAATTAAAGACAAGTAATGAAGAATTCACCCCCCGTCACAGCCTTCACCTTTTCCTTTGCCAGAACTGATTTTTTTAGCTATTGGCATAATGTTTTGTAAATACGAAATGCGTTAACGTTGCACACACAAATATACTCTGAGACTGAATAAAAACCATACCTCATACACCTATGTAGTTTTATCCTGATTTACATTGACATGATTTAAACACAAAAATTATACGAATATACCTAAGCTTCTTCTGAACATGTTTGTAACTGAACATGTTTGTAAATATACCTCTTTTTGTCATATCTCGTGTACTTTCCCGCAGACTTTACCTCAACGACATACACAAAATTCAAGTACTTGTATTTAATTACAGTTACAAAGTGAAAGAGACCATATACAAAAACACTTAAGATGTGGTCTATCGGCGATCAAACTCTTTGCGTAATTACCAGGTTCGAAGAACTTCTTTTCCAAACAAAAAAAGTTGGCTTTGAAGCTCGAAGAAAGGACTGAAGAACACTGCCAGCATAATGCATTTGGGTTGTGCAAATGGCGGGAAACACGTTGAGGCAAAAGACGGCTGTAGCTCGATCCGTAAACTGAAAAAATGCTAAAAAACTACACTATATCTCAGTACTAAGTCTGAATTTTGTTGTGAAAGCTTTTTGTTTGCTGGGAATAAAAATTTCATCAAAAAATCCAAGGCCAACATCGTTGATTTTTCCGTTCGAAATACGACCCAAAACGGTATTTTTTTTAATTTTTGCATTTCAACTAAGAACTTTCTGCAGAAACGACAGTTTATTCTTGCATCACTGGCTTTCCAAACTTAAAGAAACTACTAAAGTTTGATTTAAAATCAAAGTCTAAACATGGTTTCTTTGTTTATGAAAGATTTAACTCTTTAACTCGGTACCATATGTTAAGGCCGGTTTTGGCCGGTTTTGGCCGGTTTAGGAGTTAAAGAGTTTAAAAAAAGATAAAAAGAGTCTAAAGCTCAAAACACCATTTAATTTTTCACTTTCTAAAGGAAAATTTAATAGTGGGACAATTAAAACTCGCTTCCAAAATTTGCTGGTCGATTTACAATCTGTTCCTGTTTTGGAGCACTGAAGTATTGCCGCCTCTGAGCTCAGCCGAGCACAGAATCTGTCTTATTTGTGGAGCTCTATTTTTTTGTATTTTGTGTTGGTCCACAAAACATCTGTTTCCTCCTCATCCTCTGAGGATGATTCCACATTCCGTTATTACTCTAAACTTATATCATTTCCTCCTTTTTTAACACATTGAAAAAAAAATTATAAATAAATTACAATATAGAACACATTACAGAAATCAAAAATATAAAGACAAGGATTGTATTTATGAATCCAAACAGTATAAGAGTTTTGATTGATAAAAATATTTATAAACGCAACCCGTTTTTTCATATTCTATTATACTTAATTGTTCGTTTCTGCAATATACAGTACTTCTCGACATCATGCTTTGGTTAGCGGTATTTTGTAAAATTAGGATATTAAACCTCTGATCTTATATTAAGCATTTTTTGAAAACTGCATTCACTTACATCAGGATTCTTCTTAGCCTTTTCATGTAAATCATGCAGGTACTCCTGCGCTGAATTTCCAAGCGACCTGTTTTCAAAATAAAAATTAAAAGTGCTATCAATAAAACAAAAACACAAGGATTATAACAAGAGCAAATACATTTATTCATTGAGAATAAACTAAATAAAACAGTGGGGCTTAAAATATAATAACAAATTATTAGTTTTAAATGCCTAATGAACGGGGGAAGGGGGGGGGAACACAATTTCATATTTTTGTTTTTTACCGGCACCCAGGAAGTTATTAGGACCCACAGTTTATTGTTTTTGAACACTTATCTAAGCACAGTTTATATGTCCTTTTTATTACATGACAGGAAAATAATTGCCAGCGGTCTTTCACATTGACCTCGCTACGCTCGGTCTGTAAAAAACCTCGGGCAAATCATTTTCCCAGACAGACCTTGCACTTGGTTATTAAGATATTTAAAATGTTCACGAGAAGCTGAAAGTTGGTTCTTTATTGACCAATTCAGGGCCTTTTCATTTTAAATCGAAATACTCGATTTAAATACTCATTGAATACTCATTGCCAAACTTGAATGTTTTTAGTCCATTGTCACATTGTACCTGAAAAGCTTGGCGTAGCCCTGTTATATCCAGTTTTATCAATCCATTGTGCTCAACTTATTTCACTGGTTTATTAAATTTTCCTAAAAAGTTTAGACTAAAACCGAAATCTCTGTTCTTTTGCGACCAAACAAGGAACAACACAGTTATAAACAGTTAATCAATATTAAGTTATCCCCAAGGGGCGAGACTAAAGGCTACATTGATAAGAAGTCTATTAGCAGGTATGTTGTTGCTACAAAGTCATACTGTACGAGTTTATTGTACCAAGTTTTACAGAATTTAGAAACAAAATATTATCATTCTTTTTTTTCTCGAAGACACTGGCTATGTTATAAAGTTACCCAAAAATTCGAGTATAAATATAGTTTGTCTAGTCTAGGGGATAGTAGGAGCACATTTTCACTAGCCCACCATTAAGTTTTACTAGTCCTGGGCTAGTGGACTAGCGTTATTATTGAGCACTAATGTATGTATGTACTCCTACTTTTTCGGTGTTGCGTTTGCATGATAAGTGAGGGTAACCCGCCCGCAAAGTTAACCAGCACTAAGGGTGCATTTCTTTGGCAAAATCCAAAAATGGTTGTGAGAGATCACACGGATATTTTTATTTGCCAATAAAACAAAGAATTCCAAAAGGGAATAATTGCAGATTATTTTCATTACAAATAATTATTTACAACAAATTTAGGGAGTTGTAATAAAGTACGTGCTACCCGGGGCTGGAGGATATTATCAGTTCTTCCAAAATTATTTGATACCCCCTTAAAATATTATGAGGAAATTTTGATACCCCATCCTAAAACAGTTAGCAAAATACAGAGTTTTTTTAACCCTTTCCCGTCCAGAAAGTTTTTCGAGTTTTTTGTATTAAAACAATCAATTAGCTTTCTCTAATCCATATTAGGCATTACCGTGGAAACATCCCACGTTGTGTAGTGCCCAGAGATTGTGTCTTTAGTTTGTGAGGCAATGGCGTCGTGGAAGTGTCTTGTCGCTGCTGTAGCCGCCATTAAATGTGGATTTTTGCTAATTTTGGAGCCTTTTTTTGCTTCTCTTAACTACTGGATAGCATCATAAAACTTGAAGGTAGCATTTGAGCTTACTTGCTGAAAGAAACCAGCGAAGTGTCACACTTTTTAGCGATTTTTACGGCATATTTCCACTCGGTGGGTTTCCACAGGTGCCAAAAGAAGTTGGTTTTGAAGCTCGAAGAGAGGCAAATTCACTGAGCTGCCAATGCATTTCTTGATGACTGAATCACACTACAGGCATAAAATTTTGGCAGAACTCTGTGAAGGCTATACACTTAGTAAAAAAATGATTACTGCAGGAAATGCTGCCTGTCCTTGTCAAAATTTGTGTTTCCCAGAATGCATTTGGGCAGGAAACACATTGGGGCAAGATTGCCACAAAGAGACAACTGTAGCTCGATCTGTAAACTGAAAAAATGCTAACAAACTTCACTATATCTCAGTACTAGGTCTGAATTTTGTTGTAAAAGCTGTTTTGTTTGCTGGGAATGAAAATTTTATCAAAAAATCCATGGCCAGACATCATTGATTTTCCTGTTCCAAAAACGATGCAAAACGGTATTTTTTACAAGTTTGCACTTCAACTAATGACTTTCTGCAGAAATAACAGTTTATTCTTGCATCACTGGCTTTCCAAACTTAAATAGACTACTAAAGTTTGCTTTAATTCCAATATCATGCAGGCTGTGTAAGCCTTTTAGTAGTCAAAGGGTTAAATTCCGTATTTACTTGATTGAAAGCTGCCCCCAATTGAGCGCCGCACCTGAATGAGTGCTGCATTTGCGATCAAGATAATTTAAAGATCACAGTTCCCAAATAAGTGCCACAGTAGTTAATATAAATGTGGTGCCTAATTGATGCACTGTCAGAATTATTGAAGACACTAATATAAAGCGACCCATCATCTCGTTCATCTTCTGATGAAGAAGGAGGCACATCCAACAATAATACAACAGTTGGACTCGGATCATGAAGAGGACAGTGACATTGATATTTTGTAAACTTGTAAACAGTGTAAAAACTTTCCACCATCAAAATGGGTACATTTAGTGAGAAAGACATATAAAACTTGTTTATTTTATTATTAAAAGTTCTTGTTACAATTCACAAGTAAAAGATTTTTTCAAAGAGCACCACCCCCAAATGAGCACAGTAGCGCAATCAAGTAAATACGGTAAGTTTCAATTTTGTGGGATATGGTCACAGTAGTTAATGCCAAGTATAGATGCACAACCATGCTAGCTGCTAATTTAAAACACCTAAAATAGGCAAAAAGGCCTTACTGCTTGCTATCTTTATTCCTTTAATCTTCCATAAATAGTAATGAGCCTGTTTGCCATCTACACCGTTACATAGTTCTGAACTAACATTTACTGTATGCGTTAAGAATAGGGGGGCTCTGTTTTAGTTTGTCTAACTTATGGGACCGGGTACACTGAGGCATTTTCCTCGTCACCTGTAATGTGATCTGACCCTCAACATTAGCTGATGAAGGCCGAAACGTTCTCGTAACTTTTAATATTTATTTCCAGTAAAAGATTTAATTTTTTCCTGTCATGCTTTAATAATGTTGTGGAACTTTACTGTTGTAGGTGGCATGCATGTGCCCCCACTGCACCCCCAGCATAGGAACTTGACATCAAAGTGTTTCTTTCTCAAATTATTTTGCTTCTTCCGTTTACCTTTCCCATTTATGTGACTAGTTGAGTTATAACACTAAAACAACTAAAGCTCTCTAACCTGAAGATTTCAAGTGAAAAACATGGGACGTAAGGTTTTTGATAATGTAGTCAATTTGGCATCAAGATCTAATTGTTAGTAATCCCATGTTTGAGTTGTAATCAGTTTCAGTAATTTACATCATGAGAATACCCTAACCTTTTTAGACAGCCAACCTTGCAAAGGCTAATGCCACAGAAGATGACAAGCTTAAAGCCATGATGAGTCAAGCTGGCGAAGATTGGGATCCTTCACAGTAAGTTTTAGACAGCATGTTTGTTTGGATAAAATCAAATCTTAATTTGCCATGGAAGAAAAGACAGTTTCCCAAATTCATTTTTAAGCTTGCCTACCTTATTATTTAAGTGAATTTAGGGCATTGGGTCATTACATCGGGTCATTGGGTGTGGCAGAAATAGATATGTTTCCTGCCTGTAGACAACGAAATCAAGAGTTGGTCCTTCTAAATCTGGTGTATGATATTTTCAGTCTGCAGACTCGAACTCAAACTAAACTCTAACCCAAACACTAATTCTAATTTTAAACCTAGGAACTAACATAGTTTGGGTCTGTGCAAATTTCAGTATGAAAAATTATGCTGTGTTTTCACCTAACTCTAACCTACAGTACCTTAAGAGTAGGTTTTTTTGCTTAGTTGTCTCCGTTGTATTCCTTTCTGCTATATATATCTTTTTAATTAATTGCAAAATATTGGTTCTAGTTGCTTTTCAAATTTTAAGCAGATTTTGAAAAAAATTGGTTGTAGTTTACTAACAACTGAAGGTGACATTCACCTGAGACAGTCTCTTTTAAAGATCGATTTCTTGTTTCAATGAAGCAAATAGCATCAGAATTTTGTCTGCCCAATAACTTAGGCCAAACCAAGATAATGTGTTAGGGGCACAGATCCAAGAAAACCTTAATTAATTGGGTTTCTCAAATGCTAAAAATGATAATACTGATGAAAGAATGTGTATATTTAAATTATTTTATTTCATAATATTTGCTTGTAAAATAAAGTTAAAAATTTTTGGCTAAAGTTTTTTTACTGAAGATGACCACACGGTCAAAAATGTTCTAAACTATTACTACTTATGCCTACTACCCTTCCTGGGGCATAGGCTGCCTACAAGGGTCCTCCAGGCATCCCAGTCCTGTGCCAGTCTTACCAGCTGTCCCCAGGTGTATCATGCTTTCTTGCAGTCGACATCTAGGTCGCGTTGCCAGGTGATCCTTGGCCTGCCTTGCTTCCTTTTGCCTTGGGGATTCCACGTCAGCGCTTGCCTTGTGATTTTGGAGGGTGGTTTCCGCAGGGTGTGTCCAATCCATCTCCAGCATCTCTCCACCGGCTGTTGTTTAGTCTGTTGCCAAAGGTCTTTGTTGCTGATGGTTTCTGGACAGTGGATGCGAAGAATCCATCACAGACAGCTGTTAATGAAAGTCTGGATCTTTTTGGTGGTTGCCAGTGTGGTCCTCAAGTCTCCAATACGTACAACAGGACTGGCTTTATGTTGGAATTGAAGAGTCGGATTTTGGTGTGGACTGAGTAGCTTCCAGACTTCCAGATGTTCTTCAGCTGGTTGAAGG
>JAOTRI020140102.1:0-10795 GCA_028564885.2 Zoanthus sanctaehelenae
AAAGTGCCGGGGATCGAACTCGGGACCTTGTGGTTAGAAAGCAGAGATCTTACCAACTGCGCCAACCATGTCCGCCCTCGAAGTGATCGTAAACATTACATCTAAATTCAGGGTTCTACCCCTTTGCCCAATGCAATATTCAAGGACTTTTCCAGGTAGTTTCGATCTACGAGAAATTTTGGCTATAAAATAAACTCTGTTCAAACACAGAATACCAACTTTCTTTCCCTTTTGACACCGGTACATTGGTGTTTCATAAAGTAACAGGAAAACTGCAGAAAATTATTTATTCCCATATAATTCATTAAGCTAAATATCCACATTCAAATATTTGTAACGATGTTAATGAAATAACAAAAGGACGAAAAAATACTTGAATGCGCGAAGCCAAAACAGTGTGACGACTGAGTCCTTTATTTTCAAATTGAGATAACAGCAAGTTAGAATGTAATTCACAATCGAAGTAGATTGCAAACATAGAATTCAAGGATTTTTCCAGGTCGCTCTCAAAAAATCCTTTAATTTTTAAGGAATTCCAAGAATGGAAGGAAAAATCCAAAACTTTAAGGATTTCGGTCCAAGTGGCGCACGAACCCTGTAAAATGTTCCAGACTGCTAACATCACTTTGAACTCACTGATTCAATCCTTTCTGAAGCCTGATTTACTTTAAGTTTCGCTGTTGAAATTACCTAAAAGGCGTTAGATCTAACAATGATAGTGTTAAATATTTAATGAAACTAATCGAATGCGATTCAACAAATTTACCAGGACTTTAAGACGAAAGTTGTAAAACAAGAGAGATTACCTGTTTGTTAGTATCTTCTGACAATGCGCCATAGTAATCAATGAGGTAGGTTAAACACTGGAGCAGCAACGCCAGTATAAGGTTCATATGGATTAGGAAGTAATCAATTCTTTCTTTTCTGAATAATGTATAAAGGCGAAGAAAACAATAAGCAAGTACAAACATTTTAATTAATTACCTTAATAGCAACTGAGATATTACTAAGTCAAATGTTCATCTTCAGTATATTCTGTAATTAGACAATTGGTCTTCCTCCTATCTAGTGGAATTCATAATAGGAGTAGAGGCGATTTAAACCGTGCGTATGGCATTTGAAAAACGGTTTGGGGGGAATTACGATTTTAAAAGTCGCCTCAAAAAGTGCTTGAAGTTTTAGTTACTAGAGCTATGCTAGCTTAAATGGCAACCATTCTATGTTGTGAAAAGCGATGCTAATCCTGGTTACTCATATCACATACTTAGTTTCCAAAGTCTTTTTTGTTTCTCGATTTTTCTTAACTAGCTAAACAGCTAGAGAAAAACATTTTTGCAAATATTTCAGCTTATCTAGTTAAACACAACACTTTCTACCTCCTAACGTCACCCGGTAAAACCTATTTTAGTTCTTACGTCACAATACTAACAATCTTTTAAATCCTACCTCATTCTTTTAGCACATTTTTTATCACGTCATAGAACTATTTTTGTATCATCTAACATTCCTCTGGTAACACTTATTATCTTGCGTCACTCAGTTAAAATCGTTTTTCGATGTTTAATTACTCTTTTAACACTTTTTAATTTATTTCACAGTGTTCACACCTATGATGTTAGTTCACTCTGTAAACACTTATTTTTGTATCTTACGTCACCCTGCTAGCAACGTTTTACGTCACTCTGTTATCTGTTGTTTTTATATCGTACACTGTTCTGTTAACACTTCTTTTTAGCAGCATACATGTACATCATCCAGTATTACCGGTTGGCATCTTATGACATTGTATTGAACTTGTTTCTTAGAGTTTATTACCGCTAATACATCCGTACAGTGAAGAGGCCGACAAGGGAAGTAACTTGACATCCTACCTTACAATAAATAGCACAAGACGATAAGGGAAAGGCCAACACGACATCCTACCTTACAATAAAGAGCACGACAAGCGAGGGCAACATTATAATGATGGCAATCCAAGTCATCACTTCATAAAGCTTCTTCTGATTCAATCTATCTTTTGCTGTAAGTGCCGAAGTCACGGCCTGTTGAGAAATCAATTACGCCATAGTTTTTACATGGAGTAACTTCGAAATACTTTCTAGTGCGTGAGCAGTCACTACCATTTTCAAGTGAATACTATTTTCTGATTATCGGAATTACACAACTGTAGATATAAATTAAAAACAAATCAAGATAATTATTTGTACAAAGCTGCCTTCGAACGCCTTTTTGAATGAAAAAGAGCAGGTGACACGCTGTAATGTCATATAAAACTTAAAATGCTGTTGCAAACGGCATCCGAAATCACAATCATTTGCGAGCCAAGGAGCTCGTTTGAGTAGCACTATCTTTGTTTTTTGTACTAAGTGAAGCAAAGGAGTCTTTGACTGCGCCTGGATGGAACACTAATCCATCACAGGATAGTTACTCAATTTAATGACATCGAAAGGAGGATGAAAAAGTGAGTCAGCTTTTGGGAAAATGAACGGTACACAATTACATCTCAGCAGAGCCTTGGATCGAATCCAGGAATAAAGGGTTGGAAGGCAGCCATGTTACCAAATGTAACAACCACGACTCGTATAAACATTTTCTTTTTTATCACCGTCACATGCTTCCATTTGGTTCTACTAACATTACTCGAAATAAAATTTTTCCACAGGTTTATACCTTACGATATCAACCTTGGTTAATATGGAATTTGTATATACCCAGTAAATGTACAATATTAGCGATAGTTACCGCTGTAGAGCAGTTGGTTGCTGTTGATATCGTGTTTGAGCCTCCAGGATTTGGAACGATTGAACAGTTACTAAGATCTACTTTTTCCCAAGATGACGATACACTACATTTCCTTCTGGCAGTACCTAGAATATCAGAAGTTATTGTGAGTTGCTGTCTGTGACGCTATGAAGGGTATAATTTTCACTGAAACCATTTACTCTAGGTTAAGGTTTGGTCTAGGATAAAGAATTGATTTTAAAAATTTTAGTAGCTTAAAGATTTTTATGGAGACTTAAGAGAGTTCACTGGAATTCTCACATAAAAATCTAAAAATAATATTGGCAAAAATCAATGTACGCAACTAAGCATCAATTTTTTTCTTTTAGGTGTTGTATCTGTTAGCGGCTGTTTTTGCTATTAAGTCAACCTAAAATTAAAAACTTGTTAAAAAAATAAAAGTTGGAGCTAGATTTGTCTTTACAAACCGCAAAAATTGTTTTAGAACTTCATTCTTAAACTTCAAAAACATTTACTATCCAGAAATAATCCAAAAAGAACTTAATTTCACGCAAGACTGCAAAAACGTTTCTTTCTTCGCCGGGAGATCGGAAATCCAAGTGCGTCCATCAAATGGAAGACTGGGAATAGAAAATGGTCACCAAATGTTACTTATTGTTTAAGCATTCGCCATTACTTATTGTGTAAGCATTCATTGATTGTACAACACAACTCAAAAGGTGTAGTTCTTAACGTTTTGTATTTGATATCTTTTAAGATTTGAACTTTTCAATCTTGATTTTATGTCATTTAAACTATAAAAAGCTTCTACCATATTCTAATGATATTTAGCTTCTAAGGACAGCTTGAAGCTTCTGCGATCCTACAGCTAACAAAAGAGGGTAATTGGGTATTTTAATTGCCAACCACTTAATAGAAAACCAAGACATAATGGCAACAATTGGTACCGGAGAGACGCGTGATCAATATCGATGTTCTCGACACTAATTCGTCGCGGGTTAGCTTTCAGCAGACCCTGATACTGGTTTACCTAACACGGCAGGATGGAAAGCTGAGTAAGCTTTGGTAGGAACTGAGGTCGCACAAATATTCTAATCCCGGCAGAGGAGGAAAGTTTCACTCAGGATCTTTCGGTCGCCAGCACTGCCGCAAATTCATATACGATAAATCAAGAAAACATTAATTAATAAAAACATTTGCTGATTGCCGACTGCCCGGAATAAAAAACGTTTTAAAGCTTACAATTTTTGATTGCAACTAGCATGAAATGAAGTGAAGACTTTGACTGCTATTATAATTACTATACGAATCATTACTAGTACAAGATTTATGTGAGTGTTCAAGAAAAACAATAACACCTAATGTTTAAGCAAACACATCTAAACCATGGTTAACGACTGATGTAAATTGGGAATAAAGGCGCTGACACACTCGTGATGCAACATTTCATGCAACATTGTTTCAGCGTGTGTCCACGGATGAGCTTTGTTGCATGCAACATTGCACGCTGCAATACTGAAGTTGAATCGCGCTCTGTTCTTGTAACATTGCTCGCAAAAGGTTTCTTTTCAAAGGACTTTTTGTTGGATGCCGTTTTGATTGTTGAAATGTTGCATGGATAAGCAAGCCACGCTATTACGAGAAATGTTGCGTGGTTTTGTTGCACCGTGTGTCCACCTTCAAAAGGTTTGTTGCGCACAATGTTGCATGAAATGTTGAACCGTGTGTCCGTGCCTTACGAAATGAAAGATAAAACAAAACAAACAATCCAATTGTTTCTTTTATCTACAACATAACTCGGATAACTTAAGCGTAGAAGTCAGTTGTATTTAAAAACATTTCTAATGTTTTTCATGGAAAGAGAATTGAAAACAACCAACAAGTACTGCATAACAGCTCAAACCTTTGCCATTGTGCATCACATATGAACAGGGCTGTGCAGAGGTTTTCCCAACTGAAGTTTCGGGCCAACATATGCCCTCGTGAAAACTTATTTTACATTTTCTGTAGTCATCTGTTGAAAAAGAACGTTGGAGATAAGAATAGTTTTCTCATGTTCTTAGCTTTTCACAAACACTAATCTATTGGGAAATTTGAGTGAGTAGTATATTATAACTTTTATAAATAAAAAGTACATATTATAAACCATCATGTTAATCATCTTCACCATCCTCCTCATCATCATCACCATCCTCCTCCTCCTATTCTTCATCATCACCAACCTTATCATCATCAACATCACCATCCTCCTACTACTCATCATCATCATCACCATCCTCCTACTCCTACTTCTCATCATCATCATCATCATCATCACCATCACCATCATCATAATCACCACCATCATCACGATCATCACCACAACCACCATCACCATCATCATCATCACCACCATCATTATTAGTTTCACCACCATTATCATCAGCAATATCATCACCACCAACACCCTAATCACTATCACCATCACCATTTTTGATGGCATTATACAGTCCATGTGCTATAACCCAATACATAACCTCGCTCTCCATTCTGAGTTCTCGTGGCTCAGTGGTTATGTTCGACTAATACCGGGAGGGGTCGTAGGTTCGATTCCTGTCTTAAGCACAGCTCCCTGTCTTAAAATATATATTATATTCATATAATCACCTTTTATGTAATTGCAAATATTTTTAGCAGGAAAATTATGCCTCCGATAAGCCAGTGGAGAGAGCAAACATAAAACCTAATCGGAAGCGATTCGGAGAAGTGTGAAGCACACAGTGTGAAGCACACAGTGTGAAGCACACAGTTTAATCAACTCTTGGTTGAAATGTTTTCAACTTTGAGTTGAATTAACTTCGTGTTTCTCAAAACATCCTTTTAACTTAGCATTCAGAAGGAAGACCCCAAAACACCTATAGAGAGAGCAAAGAAAAGATGAAAGCTCAAATGGCTAAATTATGAGCTACGTAAAAGGGATCTAAACTTACTTATATAATTGAGTGGATTGGCATAACATGACTCTTCCAGTTTGTTAGACAATCTATCGAAACCAGTCGATGTTTGAACTGTGTTGCCTCCTTGAAACAAACATACCTAAACAGGAAAAAGATCATTTTTATTTTATAAAAAGTCTTATCAGATATTTTATAAGTTTGTTTATCGTCTTTACAAATGACGAAGCTATGACCCTACATTTCCGTTGAAGAAAGCGATGGCTATACGACTTTGTTTTCTCTCTAACATGGGTAATTTCAAATTCTAAAGGTCTACAACTTTGAAGTCAAGACTTTTATGCTTCAGATTTTTTGCAATTATTATACTTCTTGTAAAATCGCGCTCTAATCAATTAGAATAACGAAAAGGATAACTACAAAAAAATTCAAAAATGACGTGGTTCTAGACTTCTTGAACTAAATCATATTTTCGAGCCAACCTTGTCTAAATTACAATACTTTTACGGCCTGTACTGCTGATAACCTCCGAAATCGACTGACAAGCGCTGGCTGCGTGGGCACCAATCGGTGCTGTCCGCAAAATTACTATATTGCAGCACCGCCAAGGCTCAGTATATTCTGTAAATACTTCATGTATTATACTGTTGAATCAAACTGGTCTAGGAGATTTTTACGGTGAACAGTTTGACTAAAAACTTGGAGAACTTTTATTAAACTATTTAGAAAAAAAAGAGTTTCAACTTGGAGTAAAATGCTACCAGGAGAAGAATGAAATTTAAAACATTTTAAAAAGAAAACAATTTCAGCATTGAATGAAAAACGAAAAAATTAGGAATTTGAAGAGTATCAATCTAAGTTTTAGCAAAGCTTAATAGTAATTTTCCTTGGTATACCAAACAGAAAAAAACTCAAAGCTAAAAGTTTTTTGGCCACAAATAACAATTGTCTCTAGGTAAAGTTTCAAAAACTAGTTAAATAGAGAATAGACAACTTTTAAAATACCCACGTTTGTTAGCTAAGTTTCATAAATATAATGAAAAAAGGCTTACCACTATTAAAAGACCGCACACGCGGCTCAACATTTTATAATGTGCTCTGTCAGTCATTTCCATCAGCCATCTGTAAAGAAAACGATTTATAGTTAAAAGTATTGCTATTGAATATATAGGCAATCATTTAAAGGCGTGAGGTGACACGTGACATTTTTAATGACGTAAAACAATCCCTTGAAAGAGAGAGAGACAAATATAACTTGACTAGGAAACTCGTCGTGTTAAATAAAGAAATGACTTTAGACTGAATAAAGCAATGAATTATGCGTGGTAATTTTATTTTTATCAGATTGACGCAAAATACCAAGTTTCTGCACCAGGTATAGTCCAAAATAATCAACCACCTTTACCTATAAAGTTTCATCAATTTTTTTAGAGTTAGATGATTTATCAGCCCATACCGCTTTCTTGGAATAAGTTAGTAAAACTTAATGGATAAATAAACGTCTTCAAAACGGTTTTTAGAAGTATATATTCGTGAAGAAAATTGTTTTCTAAATTAATTTTTGGCAAACAAACAACTTTTTCAAGATTAATAGTTTTTTTATTGTAAAACGTTAAGCGTCGTTTTCATTGAAACCTACTTGCGAAAATAATCACAGTAAAAAGTATATATGGTGAATATTTGTGGCTTTTTTTGAAATTGTCAAATAAAAAACTTGAATCATTTTTATAAGAACATTTAAATCTGTAAATAAGAGTTGGATTTGAGTTGATTTTGAACCAGTTTAAACTTAAAAGCTCTTTAAATGTTCTACAATTAAATTTTCCGATTAGCACTGAGTAGACAGTGATAAGTTTACGAAAACAATACTAACGTTTCAGTATTTGTCTATCAGCCATTTTGTCCCCGTAGATGATGTAAAGCATTGTATGCCCTTAGTAATTAGCATTTCACGAAGGTGCCCTTTAAATCACTCTAAGGGCATGTTTTTTCCAGTTTAGAGGAAACTTTTGGTTTCTTTTCAATGGTCAAAATAATTCTTGGTTTAGTTTTCATCTTAAACCCCAGATGCTTCATCACCGGTTCATAATTATTAAATTAAGGCATTTTCAAACTAAACACTGTAATAAAAAGCAAAGTGATAGCTTTTTCTCGAAATCTTCAAGAAGGAAAAACTATCAAAGATTAGCTTAGTTTTTGAGGATACTTGGAATCATGTTGAGAATTAGAGTAACAAAATTGACTGGAGTTTTTACTTTTTTCGATCCGTAGGTATATTAACTTAAAATCTAAACAATACCTCGATCTACTGATTAGGCTCTCAATCTCTAAATCAGCAAAGTAAAGTTATGTTTAGACATTGGATGTATTACGGTAAAATTTTTAAAAATTGAGCACAGAGACACATTAACCCAAACTTAACGCGCCAGCTTTACGTGTTTCAGTTTTCTTTGAAAATAAGACGAGGTACTTAACTTTCCTCCCCCAGTACAACAAAGTACACACGGAACAAAACCTACTATACAAATTAGAAAGATTTTTCTCACACAAACTGCTTTTAAATCTAAGATGATAGCATATAATTAATTTACTTACAGCATGGAGCAAGAATCTTCGTAATGATGAAAGAAAGATGGAAAAATAAACCCATACAATTTGCGAAATTTCAACAGCGTAAACACAAAGTTGTTAACAACAAAAAACTGTTCTTGCAACTCTTTGGAGACAAAGACATTTAAAGAGGTGTTAAAATGACGCAAATGGTAATTCGTCTTTTTGGCGGCAAGAGGTGCTAACAGAGTTATCGCTTTTTTCCCACAATCGTTTAAGTATTCATAAAAACTTTAAAAGCCCCTTCGCTTTTTCCTTTACTTACAAAATGTGCAACTCGAAACGATAAATTTAAGATAAGGGTTTTCGAAAGTCGATAACGAATTACCAAAAGTGAAACTTCAGTGATCTTGAATATCGTGTTTTTAAAAGTTGCACCGATTTTTTTACTTTGTGCAGCAGTCCGTAAAAAAGCATGACTTGAATATATTTAAAATGTAATAGCGAGATTAGAGCACTATGAAATTTGGATAGGGATGTTGTCGCATGCAACAACAACAAAACTGAAAATTGTCATGTTGCAAAGGAAATATTTCGAGTAACCATTAAGAGTCAGAAGTATTCTCTGGCTTTCTATAATTCAAAATATGCTTTTCTGATCAACAATGTGTTTACTATAGATAGTAAGTGATCCAACATCAATGCCGCTCTGTGTGGCTTCACAAGTCAACAAGATAGAACACCGAATTCTGGCGCGAACATTCTCAGTTTAAATATTAATATTTAATGTTTATAATCTTGGACACAAAATATGTACAATTTTCAAAATGTGACTTCACATTCAGAAGCTCGGAAATTGAGGCGTATCCGTGTAATCCGTGAGAAAACGTTTCACATTAATTTTGTGAAAAAGCTGTACGTAATTTGGTCAAATTTTTCAACTTCCAGGTCCATTGGACCAACATAAGCCATTCATTGGTTCCACAACCTCAACAAAAAAAATGAACCGATTTCATAAAAATAATTAAAGAATTCCGCCATTTAAGCTTTTCCTTTGGTGAATTCTATTAATTTCCTACAAACGTCCTAAATAGTATCACTATTGTATACTTTGTAGTTGGTTAGGGTACTTTTGCAATACAAGTTTCAAATTTTGACGCATTATTCAGACGCATCTAGACCAAGGCTAAGTTATAATTCAGTCTTCATTTTCGATAACTTGTTTAAAATTTTAATTCATTTCATATTGCGTATCGTTATAACAAATTTCATGAACTGAATATTGAGACTAAAATTGGCCGAATTTTAAAAATAATTATAATTTTCAATGCCTTGAATAAAATGCAATACTAATTACATGTATTGCAATCGTACTCTGATCTTAAATAGCCATGTACAGACTACTACCTTTGAAGATCTTCCATACCAAAGTCATAATTCCTGGTCAACGATATTTACGAAGCTAAGAATATTTGTAAGAATATTTTCAGCCGAAAGTCAGCCAAAAAAAATCAAACGAAAAACAATATTATCAAGGAAAAAGTGTACTTTCTCTTGCATCTAACGATCTTGAATTAAGGATCATTGTCAAATTGCCAATACTCATTAAGCAATGGTTGTGAAGTTTTATCTGCCTGCTCTATGGAACTAACGCGAAACCTTAAAAAAAAACTTAAAAACTCTCAATCTTAAAAACGAAGATCATATGTCAATCGACTTTCTAGTCAGCAATAACGAAATAATCTCATAAAGCACCAGCAAAAAAACAATTTTAATGAGCATAAGAATATTAAATTAGTGCCAGCTTATTGTGTCTCAGCCAAACTTTTTTAAAAAAAGCTTACGTTATTATTTTACACTCCGCCCCTCGCTTTCTTTACCAAGATTTAATCCTAAAAATAGCTTTTATTAAAAAACTCAAAGGATATCGAATAAAAAGGCTTAAAAGCTCACGTCCTTGTCACACGTGTAATTATTAACAATATCTCTCTCAAAATTAAACATGTTCTCGTGCACTTTATGACTAACTTTCAACCACATTGTACTTGAAATCTAAAATCAACTTTTTGCCCGAGAGGCAACACATTTGTCACACACAAATTGGATTTTTCGCTTGATCGAAGTTTTTCTAAGTTTGTTTTTTTTGTTTACTTGATTCTCCTTGTGGTTTCGTTTGTTTGTTTGTTTGTTAGGCGTTAAACAAATGACGTTTCATTCCGTTGGTCGCTGAAGGGACATATTAAGGTAAGGAACTTCAAACGTTTTGAAGTTTTTTGCAACCTTGTTTTTGAAAACAAAATTGACAATATTTCTGAAATACGTCGAGTCTTTCGTTTTACTCCCTGCCGATTTGTCTGAAAAGTGAAATTCGGTTGTTGCTGTATTTTTTAAAATACCTGCAAAAAATATCAAAAGTTAAAATTAGTAACAAAATAAAACATTTAAGTTATACAGAATGCAAGTTCATGACACTGAATTCAAACTAATTAAAAGGGCGGACATGGTTGGCGCAGTTGGTAAGATCTCTGCTTTCCAACCACGAGGTCCCCAGTTCGATCCCGGCACTTTGC
>JAOTRI020140112.1:0-10795 GCA_028564885.2 Zoanthus sanctaehelenae
TTAGCCTCTGGCTAGGAAGAATGGGCAACCACTTCCTTCGCAATTGACGTTAAATAAAGTATTTATTTATTTTATTTTATTCAGTTTTAGATGCCGCATCATCCGATGCTTTGTTTGCATCTTGCAAATCTCTTTTGCTGGGGAATTCCGATCGGCATCTTTTGGCGATGATATTTTATGGGAGTACTCTGGAATTGGCTTTCAGTAGAAGCCTCTAAAATTGGTTTGTGATTATATGCTAAAGCAGCACGATACAACGTTATCCAAAAAGAAATGTCTCTGCACTGAGATTGGTTTGATTTCGAATACCCGTAAATAATGCATTTAATTATCTGTCATGATTGATGAATGCTGCATGTCGCATCGAGGAGAAGGACTGGTTGAATGGGAGAACACAAGCAATAGGTAACGGTTTTAGAGGAAGCTTTACTTAACACACTAAGCGGTCTATACATGTATTGTATTTATGACTTGCTATTTTTTTTTTCAAATGATGTTTGAAAACCCACATTTTTTGCAATCATTAAAAGTGCAGAGTGGTTATATCATTTATTGTTGTGATCTATTTTTACCGTCGTCCGGTCGTCAGAGACGACAACTGGAATTTTAACCAATAATATTAGTTAAAGCGTCCTTTAAACGAGTATAACCAATCACTTAATAGTTAATATGTCTCTGTATATTTACTATTTTGAAGATTTTCAGAAAAGACTATATTTTTCCTTGCCGTGAATTTTGCTGCAAGTTGACATCACCTATAAGTGTTATCGGATTTTTATTCAACGTCCGCGGTTTTCCTTTGTTCTAGATTGAATAAACATTGATGGCAAATTCTTATTAGCTTTTATCATCAAGGAAATTAATTTAAGCTATATCTCATTAAAAAAATTGTTTTTGTTTCTTAATAAATAAAGCCGACTTAAACGGCAAGTCTAATAAAATTGTTAGCGTGTGGGATTTTGTCAAAATCATCTGAGAGATTAATACTAAAAATGTATCCTTGCAAAAAATCAGAATGTTGTTGGAAATTGTCGGTGAGATATTCTCACAGATATGCTCCAACGACTCCATAAAAATTCATCTAAAAATGGCTTGGTTCATAAAGTTATGAACCAAGCTAATTTCATAAAAATTTATATGCAGTTGTAAAGGGCGGACGTCATTGGCGCAGTTGGTAAGCTCTCTGCCTTCCAACCACAAGGTCCCAAGTTCGATCCCGGCACTTTGCCAACATTTGAATATTTGTGTAGCCTTTTTTTCCGTCTAAGCCAACTCAGCTTTCCATCTTCCCGGGATAGGTAAATGAGTACCAACGTCTGCTGGGAGCTAACCTGCGATGGATTAGTGTCCTGTCCAGGGGGAATGAAAGACTCTCATCCCCTTAACACTACAGAAACCGGAGATAAGCGCCGGCTCTATGGGCCACTAGGTTCGAAAGGATCGATTGGAGCGTAAGTGTGGCATAACAATCACTGATGGATGGCAAAATACTAAGTTTTGACATGGAGGCATTTTTCATCTTGTTCTTTCTGAATACTACAACCAAACTAGTGATTTCACAAATATACTTTTTGTGACGTTATGACTTCGATACTCTATTGAAATACCGTAGATTTTCATTTAAATTGCCATGGAAACAATAAAACATACACACCTTTTATTTCTCTAACGGTGTAAAATGAAGAAAGCTGTACTTAAAAATAGCATGACTTGTCTTAAAATTAAATTTAACTTAATTCTAAAGTCGTCAGTTAAAAAACTCAAGCCATTCGGAGTGCTTGTAGATTTTGACTGCTTGTTTACCACAAAGGAGTTCTGTTGAACTGTCTGTGCTGATTTCAGCAAAAGCTAATGATAGGTTTGTAGTTATCATGTTTGTAGTTCCAGTAGGTCTTAAGTTTGTGTTTGAAAAGCAATTCGTTCACGTTAAAAGCAATAGGAGTAACTTCTTAACTCACCCCAAAAGCCAAGATGGTAGCTAAGAGACAAATGTAAAGGGTGAATTTAATATTCAATTTACATAGTGAAAGCTACCATTATAGCCTTGCTATCACACATTTTAATGATGCCTAATGGTCAGATATTAATATGAGATATATGTTTCGGTTGTTACCCTCAAGTAAGCCATAAACCCAATTTTCAAGTCTCAGCTAGGATGGACTAAACCTCACTAAACAGTTTTTCACTGACTATAATGTACGTTAAAATTGAATAATCCAAAATACGTTAGCTTTTTAACGACCAATTCTAAAGATTATATATGACGTATATATGCAGTTGTATAGTTTGAAGTTATCGTTTAAGATACCAAAACAAGAAAATCACTTCTAAGTTTCATGAACTTACAAACTTAATCAAAATCTAAAAAGTGCGAAATAGTTGTGTTCTAGTCCTCGCTCGTGTATCAAGATGATCAAAATAATATGAATATTTATGAAATATTTTGATTTGGTCTTTATGATGGCAAATTTAAGCATTCACAAAACTAACGTTAAAAATCGCTTGAATTACCTTTTTTCACCTTTTTGGACTTTTTTCTACCTGCTAGGAAAGCTTCTGCTTTAATGCTGACAACTCTGAAAGACACAAGTTAAATTGAAATTTTGTTATGCAAACAATCAAGGCTTTTTACGATAGCCTTGTCTCCAAGATGTTTGTCTCCAACCAATGAAAAGGTAGCTGTTAATAAAAGTCTGCTTTAAGAGTTTATTGTCTGACTTTCCTTATCTTGTACCTGATGTTTTGTCATTGTATTTTGTAAATACATTTCATGTAGTTGGTACAAGCTTTGATGTGATATTAATATTAAGTTTGAAACCTTTCTTAAAAGGTAAATTGATTAAAAAGAAATGATAACGGATAATGTTGTATGGCTGCAGACATAGTTTACATTTTAAAGTTTTCATTGGTAATATATACCGCAAAATGTAACGCTTGAAATTTAGAATGAAGGTATCGTAAACATTTGATTGCACGAACGTTCTACTAGCAAAAAAACATTTTTGGCCGAGAACTTCTTTTTTTGAAATTTTATTTCATACTTTTTTATTTTATTGGTTTATAAAAACGTCGAAAATTTTTTCGTGATTTCTTCGAGTTAGGAACTAGATAATGTACGAGAAATAAAGCAGGTGTTCACCTTTTTATTGATCTTTTATGTGTTATTAATATACTTTACCTGTCGAAGATAAATGTTTAAAAAAATTGAATTTGCAAGTTCCCATGGGAACATTGTAATGAAAAGAAGCAATTTCAGTTATTTGTGTCCAAATTTATAACCTGATTTGCTAAGATGTTTTTTAAAAACGTCAAAAAAACGTAGAAACCTATCTTTTTGATATATAACAGTGAGAAAGCAAACCATAACAGTAGTTAAATGTGCATAGACAGATGTTTTTTCATCAGCAAATTTTTAAAAATAGTTCTTATGATAAATTGTTTTTGAGATTCTATGATTCAGTACCAAAAGCAAAACAACTCAATTACGAGTCGAGGCAGAGCCACCCACGATTAATGTGAAGACAGAATATAACAAATCTAACAATGCTAAGGTAAATGAGACACAGAGCACTTCTTCTAACAAATGTTATTACGTATAGCACATTGCAACATAAATTACTGGTGTAACATTTTTCTGTGCAATGCACATTTATTGGCAACTGTTGTGCATTTTTAAATTTTAGATATTAAAATATCTTTAACTATGAAAAATCGCATGCTTGATTGTAGTATCCATGTCTTATAGAAAAATGGATGGTAAAGGTTTGACGCGGACAAGGAAATCTGCCAATGCAGTAAAGTATACGAAGTGGTTTTCTTAAATCAACAGCAATGAAGTAAAATTTTGAAAAATTGTCTTCCAGTATGTTGGTCATAAATTGGTGAGACAGTAAACACCCGCATTATATACATACATATAAGAACCTACATTTTTGCTGGTCAGCCTTAGCTGGTTCTTACATATTGGGTGTTTAGTAAAAAATCAAGCTTTATTGTTTTTTTTTCAGGGATTTCAAATTTATCAACGCAGTAGTTACCATCTGAGCTATATTTTGATGACTTAACAAATGAATGCAGCACCACATATTGTCTCAGACATTTGTTTAAAGTTGGCCTCTGTGAGCAATTCAGCTGAGCTTGAGCATGACTTTGAGGCTTGGATCAGTGTCAGTGCATCTCATCATTTACGGAACTACATGAATGTAAAAGAAACTCAATCAATTGTACAAATTGAGTGGATGATACTGCACGCTACAGTTTCTCTCGCGCTCCGAACGCATTGCGTTATTACATTTTTTTTAAAAATGTAGACTAACGGTGATTGTAAAGCGGCAGAGCTTGATGAAATAGACAGAAAGACACGAATTAGTTTGACTATGTATTAAAACTACTGAGTCAAGGTTAAAATAAAACAATCAAGTACAATCGTATGAACACATTCTTTTCCCCATAGATATTGGGATAACCTAATTTATGCTAACTTTGACATATTATTTTAACCTAGACACAGTAGTTTTAATCAGTTTTAACTCTGATGATGATCTTATATGATCGAAAACTTTTAGTTTTTTAAGAGTTTTAAATTTTAGTAAAAAAAATCTTACTCATAATTAATTTTAATTTTAACTAGGCGGAATTATGAAAAAATTTGCGATGTTTAATGATGCTATTTGCGATAGATTTCTCGAGGAGATTCAAAGGTAATACATCGATCAGTATATGGCTTTGCCATTTGGGATGAGTACAATTACTACACAGTAATAATTTTTTCAAACATGCAAAATTATATTCTTAACAAAATCTAAGCCTCAGAATTCTTCTCAAAGTATTCTTAAAATCTTGATTTCAACCTCAATATTCCTATAAGGTATTAGCTTATGAAAACGAGTGTAAATTGTTTTTGAACCAAACCGTTATAAGATTTACCCTAGAATGGAGATAGATAGTAAGGTTTTCTTTCTTTTTTATGCTGTTTATTTTAGGGACTATGGATGAACTAACTCTAAAGGTAGGGTGTTCCTGATGGCTGGGCCATATTTTGTTGTAATCAGCCATTAGAAAGCGACGTTTCTTGAGAATTCTACGAGTAGGAATCTACCAAACTTAAAAGATGCAGCTTAAGTTGAGAGGGTTATAAGAATTGCGTCTCCAATGAACTTTACCAGCAAACGGCCATTTTCTTCTTTACTAAAGATAGTAACCGCAACCTCAAAGAGGGTAGGTTTTTCTTACTTATCAAAAAGAGCTGCACTATATTCAACCCTGTCCATGTTCCCCCGAGGCACCCTCTTTCCATGGAAACGAGAACTTATTTTCTGATTTGCAATGGTTCATTTTACGAGAAATGGGAAGGTTTATTACAGGTTTTTCATTAATACCAACTGAATGCATGGTGACACGTTCAGTACTCTTAGAAATTATACAAACGCACGAGATACTGATCAAAAACTTCTTTAAACACAGTAATCTGGCAACAGACATCGTCTTTAGAGCACGTGACCTGTTGCTCATTCGCCACGGAAGATATATGTGTTTTTATGCGATGAAATGGAAAGATAAACTCTGTCACCCATGTTGAAAAAGTCCATGTCACGCGTAAATGACAGATTAAGTTCTTGCAATTTTACAAATTTTCTGGTACTATAACGATCCCAGACGTAAATTGTAGGATTTGCCCGGCTGGATACAATAGCAAGGTAGGTCTTCAGTCGCCCCATATTAGGAGATGTGATCGAGACGATATTGCGAACCTGGTATAAAGAGAAGAATGAGATCAGTAGAACTAGAACTAGTAATTTCTAAAAGAAAGTAAGTTCTGCAAATATATCATTAATATTTTTTCGGCATTTAAAGGTGTATTGAGCCATTAAGGAGTAACTGCGGATTTGGAATGCTGCGCGTAATTATCGTGTGTACCGAAATGCTAGTGACATCCTTAAATCGACTCTCGAGACATTATGGACTTAAGGCGCTGAACGTGTGTGAAATCCAAAAATGTTCTGAATAGGATGCTAGCACAAATGATATAATTGATGGTAAAAAAAATATCAAGTATTTTTATTGTATGCTGTGATTTATTGGTGAATACATTATTGGGGAGTCAGGTTGCCATAGTGGTCATCAGTCGTGCCTCCAACCTCTGCGACCCTGGATCGATTCCTGGGCTCAGCATGTGGGCTGAGATTTGTCGATCGAAATCTAACTCCGAGGGTTTTTTCTGGGTACTCCGGCTTTCCTCCTTCAGCAAATTCGACCTTCACGCCTACTGGGCCGTCGAGCGATTAAACATTAGCCTCTGACTAGGAAGAATGGGCAACCACTTCCTTCACAGTTGACGTTAAATAAAGTATCATTATTGTTAATATTATCATCATCATCATCATCATTATTGAACGCATTTTCAGGACACTAAAGGTTACCTTTTTATTGTGGTTTGAGATTTTTACCAGGCTATAGAGAATATGTTTTAATTCTTAACTGAATACCAAAGTGTTTTGAGCTTTCAAAATGAAAGTATTGTGAGGATGGATTATTCTAGATATGAGGAAGAAAAGCAACCAGTTCTTCAAAGTTGCCGTAACCTTTAGTAATAACAATAGGAACCTCAAGCAAAGAAGACGGGAACGTAAACGAGGACAGCTCATAGAAATCATCTTTCTGGTTTAACTATTATTTCCTAAGGTTTTATTTCTCTGCCATGAACTAAACCAATTTTATAATGTCAAAGATTTTACTGTTACGCCCTAGTAGTAACTGTAAAACGTCTTTGTCGTAGTAACTGTAACAAGACCTCCGTGCAGAAGCTCAGCATGCGTCCCAACTTAGAATTATCATATTCAATAATTCGAGGGTCAAGGACAAATAGTTAAGAGCTAGAGCTAAATCTTTATACGAGCCGGTGCTTATCTTCGGTTTCTGTAGTGTTAAGCAGATGCGAGTCTTTGACTCCCCCTTAACGGGACACTAATCCATCGAAAGTTAGCTTCCAGCAGACGCTCGTACTCATTTACCAACCCCGGAAGGATGAAAAGCTGAGTTGGCTTAGGCGGAAGAGAACGTTACACAAATATTCGAATCACGGCAAAATGCCGGAATCGAACTGGGGACAGTGAAAGCAGAAATCTTACCAACTGCGCCGACCACGTCCACCTCAAGGACGAATGGACTACGAGCGTAATAGCTTAAACTCGTAGTACATGAAGCCGAGAGATTTAACTGTTTTAGTATAAACCAACTAATCGGTCAAAAAAAGAATGTAAAAGTTCAATTATCGATGAAATCCTCTAATATTATAGCAAAACAGGGCCTTATAACTACTTTGATCCACAATCATTTTTTTCTAATTGTAGGTTATCACAAATAGAACTCTGGTAGAGCATCCAATTAAAATTCAGGATGTGTGTCAGACCGTTAGCTGGCTTATACTATATATAGCTGTGGGACACATTAAAGTCCTGTTCATCTAATTCCGCTGTGGCGGAAGCGTGTTGAAATATTTTCAAAACTTTAAAAGAAAGTTTTCAAATGTTCTGTTTATAAAGCTTAACTCTTTTAATGGAAACCAAGCATCATCCAATACATCTATATATAAAAATTATAAAATTTACAGGGGTATCAGGTTGGCATAGTGGTCATCAGTCTCGCCTCCTATCTCTACGACCCGAAATCAATTCCTGGGCTCGGTATGTCGGCCGAGGTTTGTCAATGTCAATCTTACTCCGAGGGTTTTTCTCCGAATACTCCGGTTTTCCTCCCTTTTTTACGCCAAGATCTGAGCCGTCGAGCGATTAAATCACTTTCTTCGCAATTGACGTTCAATAAAATATTGTTATTATAATTATAAATAAATTACATGACATTATATAACAAGTCAAAGAGGCTACGTACATGAGAAGAAGGCAGTTGCTGGAACTGATTGAATGCAGTGCCGTTCCAACTGAAGATCAATGAGCTAGCCGCTGACCAACGAGCTACGGCAAGGAGTATTGCGTCATCGACCACTAAAAAGCGGAGCCCATAAGCTCTTTCCCCAGTCGACAGCTTAGAATAATGAGCAAATCTTGCTCCGTTCCACTTAAATATTTTTACGTATGGTCCTCGGGATTGTGGCCCTACATAAACAAATGAATCGGAAATAGTATAAATCAAATTCAAAAATAATTATAAAAATGCTGGCATAATCTTGTCTATGTAGATGATAATCAACAGCTGTTAGAAACGTTTAAGAGAGGGCAAGCCATTTGGTTTTTTACAAACCGTGACTCAGGGATCACCCAAGAGAAACCCAGACAATTGTCAGAGTGGGATTTGCACCCAGAATCAAGTCCCCACTTTTAACTTTCAGGTCAAGTATCTTCAGGACGAAGGGCCTATAGTGTATTTCGTTCAATTAAACATTTTGACGACAAAAAGGGTCTCGTAGATCCTATTGAAAAAGCAAAACACAGTACCAGAAGAGCACTAAAAAACAATCCTAATTTTTGCCACAAAAGGGGTACTTCTAATACGTTAAATTCTTTTACGAGCTAAATGGTCCAAGGGGCCGGCGCTTATCTCCGGTTTCTGTAGTGTTAAGCGGATGAGAGTCTATGACTCCTACTGGACGGGACACTAATCCATCGCAGGTTAGCTCCCAGCAGACGCTGGTACTCATTTACCTACCCTAGAAAGATGGAGAGCTGAGTTGGCTTAGCCGGAAAAGCCACACAAATATTCGAATGACGAATACGCGAACCACGGCAAATTGCCGGGATTGAACTGTGGACCTTGTGGCTGCAAAGCAGAGGTCTTTCCTACTGCACCATTCAATTCCACACACTTCTAATAAATATAACATAAAATTGGAATGAAAATGCGGCCATCATTTAAATCCTTATTATTATTATTTTGATATTTGAAATATAAAAACAGTTTATTTTTTTATGCGAAATTGTTAAAAAACCTGTTTTTATGCCATTAAGCGCAGGTGACTCAGACCATTATCTATCTGAGTAACAATCCAGCACCAAGACCACTGAGTCAATGCAGGCTGGAAGCTTATGCTTTTGGAATCGAATTCAGCTTTCTCGACAACTGAGCGTAGCTGACAAGACCCGGGAAAAACAAAGCAGCAGAGCAGTAGGAAGAAAATTAAAAGTGGGGGGAAGGGGGAGGGGTAACTTTCGGATTGGCCCCACATTGAATGGGAGCATGGCCCCCCTGGCCTTCTACTTCCTACGCCACTGAGCAACTTCCAAGAACTGTTAACATTCATGATCACGAGTAATCCACGCAGCCATTGGCCTGAATGGAAACAAAAAGCTAACTTTAATGTTCCATCCTAATCAGGCCTGATCGGAAAAACGTAGCTAGCAAAGCATTATGGGCTTGATTATTCAAATCTGAATTTAGTATACGTTGTTACAAGTAGAACTCTTGTAGGATTTTGCTTAACAAAAGCAGTTTTGCAGTACATCTTACCTGTGATAGCTATGTATGGGTGGCCATTTATGGAGAAAGATTCGACGTCCGCTCCAGATTCGGGGATGTGGTGATCTTGCACAAACCGTCCGTTGTGCCATTTGAAGACTGGAGAGGAGGTTCCAGCTCTGTAGCTTGCAACAACTAGATACAACCTGTCGCCGATCACAACTTTTTCAGCATCAAAAGCGTGGGACGTTTCAATATTTTGCAAAGGCTGAAAATGGTTTTTCTTCCAGTTAAACACGGGTGAATCTTTGTGAGAATTTGAGGCTACTACCATGTATTTTGTACCAAGGAAGTCAAACACGACCCACTTTCGGGCTTTGTTTACTTTCAAAATTTGATGAGAGTTAAACCTGAGTGCAAATATAAATTCTTCACGTTAAGACACGATATGCACAGTTATGATACAAATTGAAAAGCAATAAAAAGAGGAAATTTTTAAAAGAAAACTTAAACCATCCCTAAAGGTGCAAACGGACTCGATTCGGACAAAGTTATTCACTTAAAGAACTTGTGATCCTTTGTTATTATACTGATTCGTAGAAACTATAGTTATGAAATTTTCGCATTACTTACTCATTTTGCATTGAAAGTGGTGTCATAATGACGCAGAAACGTTGGCTTTTAATGTTAACATTTGCTTCCTTATGTTTTAAGAAATCGTTTTTTTTTCAACAACAAAAAAGAAAATGTAGGGGCACTTATGATCTCTTATGACGCCGAGGCGCTCGTACCTGATAAAGGCTAGTATGGCTAAAGGCTAGTATAAAATTTAAAATCTACGTTGTATTGGCTATTCTTTTTCATTTATATTTTATATTTTGTGAGCCCAATTCAATCAATTAATTGATCCAACGTATACCAGCAGAATTGTTGTCGCATGTTTTTTTCATTTTGTTCCACATTATATATACTACATGATATTTACAATTAAATATCTTAAGTAAATGTAACAATAGGTATTAAAATATAGAACAATGGAAAAACAAGGAAATTTACAGCGGAATTCTTTCCTTTTATTTTGACCCATGAGGGTGTAAGGCACACAACTGGGCTGTCCCATAAGCCTCCATTGTAAGTAAAATATTTTCAAGTTGGGAATCATTCCTAAAATTGGTTATGGTGTCAATAACAATAAGATAAACATCTGAACGTTAAAATGGGTAGCCAATTCGCAAGTCTTTCTATTATTTTTTATGTCCGATTTATGGTTACGAAAACGGACTTCAGTTTTAGTAGATCCAACATACTGTTTGTCACATATTTTACGAGTAGCTAAGGGAAGCCTCACATATCGATTTTGCCCACAAGAAACGTCAATTTTACGTTT
>JAOTRI020140123.1:0-10794 GCA_028564885.2 Zoanthus sanctaehelenae
CAGCAGTAAGAGAAAAATGGAAAGACTCTGTGAAGGCCCTATGTGCCACGAGGCACGAGGAGGACAGGTAACAGGTACCAAACGTGCCTAGCTTAACGCCACGTTTCTAGCGTTTCTTACCCCTTTTAACCCTTTCAGTCCCTGTTGAACAAGTTTGAGAGAATTTCATTTTTATCTTCAGCAGTTCACTTTGTTTGATCATTCTTATTTTCTCATTGATAAATGTTCTATTTTGTATCTGTTATGTAAGGAGAAGCTGAGTGTTGACAAAGCGTACTTGTGTCTACTGCCTTTTTTGCTGTTTTGTTGCTTTTATGTGGGGGAAACTGCAACATGTACAAGAAGCTAAGTTTTGCGTTAATAACTTTATTTATTTGACTTAACAATACTCTATAGACCTTGTCGCACAAAAGCGTGCGATTTCATTTGTGATTGGACAAAAATAAAGGCGTGACCGACTCCTTGGCAACAGTGATTATGCAGACGTAAACGGCGCGTTGCGATTTCACGTGATTGGTCGGAACCGATATGAACGACTTTCCTCAGCATCAAGGACCACTTATTGACTGAACGGCTGCATATCGACAACTTAACAAACTAATTTTTATTAAAATTGATTAAAAGTTTTTTCACTAAATCCTTAAAAAACTAGACGTTTTCGATCTAACAAGATCATCAGAGTTAAAACTGATTAAAACTACTGAGTCTAGGTGAAAATACGTCAACGTTAGCATAAATTAGGTTATCCCAATACTATTTTTCCGTCTTCGTCTTAGTGTAGAAGTGCGCATGCGCAGTAAACACAAAAATAGCGAGTCTGATTGCTAGCAGCCATGGATAACATTTCGGTCTTTTCAAGCCTCATCAGCATTGGATATAGCTAGCAGAGGCTCAGGATCCAAAAACGATTTTAAAAATCATCCCATAAGCAATGAGCTTTATGCTTACTTCTGTTAAGTTTTGCATAATTTTGCTGTAAGCGCGCTTTGCCCGCTCGCAGCGCAACAAATACTGTACCACCGAAGCACTTCCGGGTTGGTGTAGGGTACTAGAGAATGTCGGGATGGAGTGCTAATCTGTCTATACCTCTGTCTATACTTCAACCTCGTTCGGTCATGTTGGCGTGTTGTTCATGCCGTCAGTAGTCCAAGTTAATCTCTGAAATACACAGTTACTTTTTATTGAAACTACCAAAATGTTGATCTCGTCTTATTGTCGTTTTAACAAGTTATATAATTAATCTCTAATCTGCCTGTCGTCCTTTCATCTTGACGTATTTTCAAGTTACACGCTTTTGTTTTTAAAACAAGAATGTGGTTCAGATTGACCGAAAATTAAAAACAATTTGAGACCAAGCTCAGGCTGAGGCTAAAAAAAAGAAAATGTTTCTGGTTGAAACTTTACTGAATCTTGTAATTTGCGTTCGCAATATGCACAGTAAAAGCACAAAAGTACCGGTACTATTGTCCCAAATGATATATGAATTTTAAACCCGTACTAAAAGTTCCTCAGACGATCAGCACTGTTTTTCAATGCCTTGTTTTTTTGCGCTCAGAGAAAAATAGACTGCGAGCAGTGTCTTTCTTTGCCTCATAATATGTCGAAGCTGCATTAGCGGAGGTGGTTGGCGCAGTTGGTAATATCTCTGCTTTCCAGTCCCAAGTTCGATCCCGGCATAAGCCAACTCAGCTTTCCATCTTTCCGGGGTAGTTAAAAGAGTTCCAGCGTCTGCTGGGAGCTAACTTGCAAATGGATTAGTGTCCTGTCCTGGGGAAGTCGAAGACTCTCATCCGATCAACACAACAGAAACCGGAGATAAGCGCCGGCCCCACCGACCACTAGGCTCGTAAAATGATTTAGCAGTCGAGGTTGCAATGTTTAGAAACTGCTGACGGATTGTATTGTGGGCCACGATATTATCAGTCAGCAGTTTCTATACAATTTTTGTTTGCAGCTTCGACTGTTTAAAGAAAGCGACTGCTCGCAGTCTAACAGAAAAAAGAACAAAATAAGAACAAACTGAGATTGAAACAGCCAAAAAATCAAAACATTAAAATCAAGAAAATGAGCTTTGAGAAAAAATCTACGCAGCTCGATCGATAGTGGCATGAAAACAATACGGTTTGTTTTTGTCATCTCTCTGATCTTGGCCGCTAGTCTACCATGTGCTCTCGCACCCAGGACTCCCCTACATTAAAATGAGAGGAATTGAAGGACGGGAATGATAAAAAAAAATACACCAAACAATGACAAAAGCGAGAAGACAACGACATGATGAATGCGACGAGACAACATTTCAACGAGTTAAAACGAGGCGATGAGATGGCACGACGAGGTGAAACGACAATATGACGACACGATGAGATTATAAGATGTAACGAGATAACGAGACGAAATGAGATAGCATATGGGATGAGATGACAAGAGGACTAGACGATTTAACGGCACATGTTATTTATCAATTGAGCGATTCGTAAATGTTTTATGAGAATTTAATCCTAATACCAAGTGCTTTACGATCTGATAAAAAAAAGTTTGTATTTATTTAATATCTGATTGAAATGTTTGTTAGCAGCAAAAATGCTGCAGCAAAATACATTGTAGGTATTTATTCTTGAGTATAAACTCAAGAATAAATGCTGGTCGGTTTTGTTACTGTGCGTGAGTAAGTAACAATGTGAAAACATGTCACTTTGTAGAAGTTGAAAACGGGCTGTCGTTGTCGCAAATGGTCGTTTGTTCCGTCTGGTTCTGTGGTTGTCGGTGTTTTCTAACGGGATTGTCGTTCTGTTAATTTTGGCAACTTTGGAGCGCTGACAAATGCCTTCACAAGCCCTGGCAGGAAAGCCCCGCAGCCGTTTTGTAAATTTTGTTCTCGTCCGCATGGACTTTCACAGTCGCTGTATACAACGATGAAAACTTAGGCTTATTTAAGAAACACACTAAATTTACACCTACTGTACGGCTAAATGAATTTTGTTTCTAACGAGTTTTCAATAAAGTAACTGTGTGAGTGAACTCCATTTTGTGGTTGCTGATGAAACGGAAGGAAAAGATTTCATACTGAGGTCACGAATTGTTTAACTTTTCGAATTGCTGAGTTAGGGACAATTTTTTTAGAAGTCGTCACGTTTAGTTTACCTCGGATGTTCTTGCGCTCTGAGTTAGCAATGTTTAATAAGATTTCCGTCGACGGATCAACTAAACGTCGACAAGAACTAAAATTAAGGAGAATGCATTTATAAATACCAAACCTGAAATTGAGACAATTTTTGTTGTTTCGTTCCAAATCAACTAACGCAAACCTGAGGAGTTGTTTTTTTTAACTATAGTAACAAAACGCCTGAGAAAATATATCAAACTTTTAATCTATAAGGAGCTTTTTGAATTATCTTAGAATTGGATAAATAGACTTACCACGTTTGTTCCCGTTGCACTTAGCGCTTCAGCTCCACAAATGTTTGACAAACATTTACAGTTTAACCAATATTATTATTAGAAGTAGTAATATTTAAAACGTACTTCAAAAACACACCTGGTCCAAAACTAATCAGCTTTGACGTTGGTCTGCTACCTACAGTGAAACAACACGCCCTCAAGATATTTCATTCTTGGATACGAAAAAATTTTTAAAGGACAAAAATTAATGTTATTTTTAAAAGGGTTCAAGCGAAATTAACGACCACGAGCAGACCAAATAATAAATGAACGAATGAACGGAAGAATGTAATGACTCAGTTGAGGAATGCAAGAATAAATAATAAAAAAATATTAAATATATTGATTAAATACAACTATAAATGAAAAATTTTTCACAAGAAAATGAATACATGAATGAATAACATTCTAAAAATTATCTTTACAATCAGTGAACAACAACGATCGAGACGACAAAATAATCATACTTGAAAGAAAGAAAGCTTGCGTTTTATGTTCTCCAGTTACTGTAAACTGCTCTTCCGTCCTCGAAATAAAACGATAATTCCTAATAACCGGAAATGCTGTTCAAACATTTATGTCGGGCAAACTTTGAGCAAACCACAAACAATAACTTAAAATATTTCAAACGGAAAAGGTTAGAACTTGTTATTGGGATCTATCATTACATATATCGTTATTTAATGAAAATACCCTAGGCCCCCTTGAAACGAACTCGGCATTCAAGTCTAAAGGTCAAACTGACATTAATGTATTTGAACCACATGCCTGGTTTGACCTACCGCATTTGCAATATGAAAATATAAGCGAACCGGCAACAGCACGTGATAGTCACACAGTAATAAAATATCCTCTACAAGAATATCTCTTGGCTGAAAGTGACTAAAATTCTAAGAGCATAATATTTAATACCGAGGATAAGATTTTGTTGAGAACTTATGTTGAAGTTTGATAAAAACACAATACTGATTACACTCCTTCTTTAAATGAACCTTTTTTACAAGATTTCAAGGCTGAAAATCACCAAAAATTTAAGAAAGTGTTATGAACATGCTGCGGCTGAGAAAAGGTGAAGAACATTTATTAATGATGAAACAATTTTACAGTGCTATTGAAAAATTTGCTTAGGCTTCTTGACTAAAGTTTGCGGATAGCAATTTTACATCACAGGTTTTTCATTTACCAAATTGCAGTTCTCAGGTATACTATATAGTTCTTGAGACAAAACAGAAAGGTACCATGTATGTTTAAGAACATTTGAGGCTGACTGATATCCCGTTTAGCCTCAGTCGAAAAACTCGAGTGAATGAATAATAAATTTATTACCATAATACAATTAACAGTTCTACAAGAAAGAAAAGAATTAATACAGATTTTGGTAACAGCTACTCAGAATAGATAACTAATCGAGCTGAGTAGCTGCAAAGATTAATTAAGACTTCATGGCGGTGAAAAGAAAATGGTAATAAATAGTAAACATATTGATAAGGAAAGAGTGGCGATTACAAATTCTTAATTCAAAGTCCATATTATCATTCAGAGCAATAGAAAAATTATTGGAGTGGAAATTAATTATGATTATAAAATAAAAGTAATAAAGGTGTACTATTGTTATTGATGTATTATGAGAAATAATTGAATCTCTTTGTATTGAATGTAAGTCTATAATACAGTGATAAACAATTTAATAATTTGCTAATTAATAGCAAGTACAATATAAGGGGATAATTATGTAGTTAAATGAATTGATTTTTTGCAACCAGGAAATTTTCATTTTAGCTTTGAAAGTTTTTAGAGATAGTGATTTTACATTTTCATCAAGGTTGTTCCAAAAGGTTGGAGCAACATAGTTTAAGTTAAATTTTCCATAATTTGTTCTAATGGCAGGAGTTCTAAAACTTGATTTACTAGCTAATCTTGTTCTATAAATTATGTGATCCAGAAACACTTTGAAAATAACTATCAAATGCTTTAGGAAGAAAATTATTTTATATTGAAACATGAAAATGGCATTAGAAAGGAAAACTATGTCTGGGAACTTTAATAGTTCTAAGCTTGCAAAACTAGTATTCCTTAAGTAAAAAAGGCTGTAGTATAGTTGTAGCATAACATCCTTTGACACAAATACCTTATTCTGGTGAAAAAGCCTAAACTTTTAGAAAGTTTCTTGGTAACTTCACGAATGCGTTTTTTCCAGTTCAAATTGCAATCAAACATGATACCCAGAAATCTTACAAATGAATCATTCCTTAAAGTTTGATTGGAAATTTTCAATTGCAAAATGAATTGGACTTTTTTTTTGAGGAGGAGGATGAAAGATAACAAAACTGGTCTTATCAATATTTAAGGATAATTTATTAGTTGATATCCAAATTCCAACCTGGTGGAGTTCTTGGTTAACCCTTTCAATTCCAGATTTATTTTTAAATTCTCCCAACTTGTTCATATACACTCTTTTGAACAAGTTTGAGAGAATTCTACTATTAATCTTCTGTAGTTTGCTTTGCTTGATCAACTCTCAGTTTCTCACTATCAAATGTTATATTTTGTATGTGTTATGTTATGAGAAGTTGTGTGTTGATAACCGACTGGGACTTAAAGGGTTAATATGAGCTTCAAGTTCAGATAGATTTTTGTTGTTTATGAAAGAAGTTGTGTCATCTGCAAACAGATGAAAATCGAACAGTTGGGAGCATTTGTAAAAGTCATTAACCACCCCTGAAAGGGGGCCAAGGACGGAGCCCAATGGAACGCCGCATGAAATATTCGAGTAGTTAGAGTTTACATTATCGATACACACAAACTGGTCTCTGTTTGAGAGATAAGATGTGAACCATTGAAGAGGTAAACCTCTGACCCCATAGTGAGAAAGATGCTGTGTTCTACGGTGTCGAAGGCTTTTTGCAGGTCCACGGGAATATAGTCCTTTATCAAGAGGTTCTAATTTTTTCTGATAGAAGTAACAGCGCATGGGAAGTAGAATGTTGCGCTCTAAATCCGAATTGTTTATCATAGATAATTGAAAGACGTCGAAACAGTAGTTTTTCCAATATCTTATTCGACGTTCTTATAAGAAAAATGAGTAAAATAACAAATTTACCGCAACAAATACAGAGAACTTAAAAAATACTAAAAGCAGTTAGAAACGTTAACATCATGAACTTACACGTTTACAAGCTTTTTTTTAAAAAATAACTTTATAAGAACGAGGGTCATATGGACCCATATTTAAGAACAATAAAGAATAATCTCAGGCTGAGGCTCCGAACAGTATATATGTACATGTTTTTCGTAGAGACTTCACTATAAAAACAAATAATGTGCAGTACAATATTCGTACATATCTTAATTGTAGCAATCCTTCAAAATTTGTACATAGTTCACTATAAAATACATTGAAATTATGTAGTTTGGCGTTAATGGCATATGAGAACAAAATATTGCCATTTTACACTTCAAAGTGCTGAAAAATCAAGAACCCTGGTTCTTATTAAGAAAAACTGAGAATAAATCATCATTCAGCGATACTATTGATTGATTGCTTTCATTAAGCATATGAAAAATTTTATAAATGTGTGCAAAACGTGACGTTTACACATTCTTTATGACAAATTATAATTTGATATTATGAACATCGCCCTGAAACAGCAGTGGAGAGGGATCAAGAATCTTCTCCTGCAACAAGATAGGAAATTAGCAAAACCATAAATGACATCTGTTTTTACATTTAAAATGTCTTAAACAGCTTGATATCCTTTAACGTTTCTCCAAAATGCGGTATTATGATGATATACATGCAAGTCGACGATATTATAACGATATAAGTGAAAATCTAGCTGGGCTCAGGTAAATAACAAGTTCAAGTTCATATCACTGCACACTCTTTACAGCAGATAAACATTACATAAGACCGTATTAGTGTATATTATATAATAATGACGCGAAAATATACAAATATATAGAAATGAACTAAAAAGAACAATTTTTGATAGTGTACAGTGACCAAAGTAGCCATGCATGAGCTTTTAAAATCGTCACTGTCGTGTTGTTCTAAGTTGGCCGTGGGCTACGTAAAGATATTGATATTAATGCATGACAATAATTTTATCAAAGAAAGAAACATATTTATATGCAGTATGCAAGTAAGAATAAAAGGACAAAATTTCCCAGCACAATGTACAGCATTTTAATTCATACAACTAGCACTTACTAAACGCTGTTAAACACTTTAAAATTAAACTAGCACTTTATCCATGGTCGATTTTGAGCGTACGTTAACAATCTTTTTTACACCGTTTTTAAGAGTATATATCTATGCCGGCTATGGAATAGATTTTTAAGCTCTAAAGGTCGTTTTGTGACTACTACCTACAGGCCAATCGACTCAGTGTATCTAAATAGAAATACATGTACATTAAACAAATAATAGCGATATTATTAATGGCAATAATTATAACAATAGTAATAATAATAGTAATAATTAAACAAAACCTACTTTTTTCCGTAATAAAGAAAAAAATCTCAAAATACTCAGTCAAAAATCTAGTTTGTAAATCAACACAACTTTTTAACAATACTTAAATTAATTTTAATTGGCACATAACTCATCAAAAAATTGAGACTATACTATAACAACAACACCCGATACATTTACGAAATCATAGCAAAGTTTCATCAAACGCTCAAAACACATCCATAAGTTTTTACTTTTATTTGAATGGAATCAAATAAAAAATCCGATGCGGACGGAATTTCAGACGCAAGCAGCGATGACAACATAATCTTTTTTACGGGGCCTAAACAACTATGCGCGGACAAGGAAACTCCAGATGGGAATCAAACCCATGGCAACCTTCTCAAAATGTTTCTGAGCAGCCTTCTCAAAATGTTTCTGAGCAGGTTATATTAAAGTTGGAGGCGGTTTTCTTTTTTCTTTTCTCCTTGTTGTTAGTAAAAATAATACATTTTTTGACGGCAAGGAGACGGTCAAATTCCCACAGGAGGCGGCTCATTGAGCCGGCAACCGGCTCGTTTTGAGAAGGCTGCATGGCATTCCATACATTAGTCCGACGTTCGATCACCGAGCTACGGGACTCACGTGGTGACCCAGGTCACTATATTGGGTTATGACATACGAACTGTACCACACAATCATTTCTTAATGCCAAGGCAAATGCATCAAACACGAATTGATCGATTATAAACTAAACAAAAGAAAGTAACGGGTAAAAGACAGTAAAATTTTTCGAGTTCTTTGTCTCACCATAGTTTACAAGGTATTTATTTACTAATCGCCATTTCTAACTAATGAAATGAATAAACCGTGGTATGTTAACTGAAAATTATTCGTGCAGCGATTATCTCCAACAAAATCATTTGTTACATTTATCTGACATCCAGATCAAGACTTTTCCCTCACCTATCGAAACATGCACCGGCACTATGGACCTGTTTACACGAGTCGAGATATCTCGAAGGGTAGGGATATCTCGAAGGGTAGGGATATCTCGAAGGGTAGGGATATCTCGAAGGGTAGGGATATCTCGGGGGTAGGGATATCTCGAAGGGTAGGGATATCTCGAAGGGTAGGGATATCTCGGGGGTAGGGATATCACGGTGATTTAGGGATGAAACTGTCCTTGGTTTATACGTGGAAACTTGACCGCGAAATGTCTCGGTTTATAATGGCGCTAAGTAGCAGCCATCTTGTCTCGTTTTCATAGGAACGCATGCGCATGATCCACAAACTTGTCCCAAGCCCCCGAGATATCTCGGTTGAACCGGTGAAACATGGACCAAAACAACTTTACTCCTAAGGCAATCCCTAACTTCTAGACCGAGATATCTCGCAGCCCCCCTTTTTACTTTGAAATCTGTAATCGCAAAGCAAAACAATTAAGAAAGGACGCGATCGTAGGAAAAGTTCAAGCACTAAAACTATAGACGCCATTGGATATTGGATTCCCCTGATTACCCATGATGCAACTTAGAGCGTGAACTTTTTAACCAAGGATACTAAATATCAGATTTTTATCAATATTTTTAAACTTATAAGCAGTACTTCATGTAAGGTTTACCATAACATACTTTATTCTTTTACTTTCTATCTATCAAGGTCGTCTGGTAGATCAGGCTGCGTTCAACATTTTGTCATTTGTAATCTGCACGCGGAAATACGATTGTTAATGTTTCAGTGTCGCTAAAACTCTAACAAAAATAATCGAATCAAAAACCTTCAAACCAGGTAAATATACATTGCAGTCACAAGCATGTCGCCAAAGTTTCAAACGTTATTATTCACGCAGGCCTTTAGTCACCTTATGGCCAATTTTGAAAATTCTTGATCATCACCGATTAGAATGTAAAAAGCTGACCTTTTCAAGAATTAATCATCGCTTTAACGACAAAAATTTGATTAAAAAGGTTATTAGTGTCTGCTGGAAGCAAGCCGACGGTGAATTAGCTTCCCGTTCAGAATTCATTTGAGCTTTAATTATAAACATAATCAAAGATATGTAACAGCCTCACTCAAAAAATAAGGTGTGAATTAGTTTCAAATTGTACCAAATATGTTCTATTGACCCCATAAAAAGCTACAATAAGTCCTTAAAGTGGCTACCTATGGTTGGCTAGTCAACAAAGGTAGCCCCAATCAAAAATAGGATTGTTTTTCCATTTTTGCCAAAACAAAATATAAATCCCACAGTTCTTTGCGGCACCAGCTCGACTCAAAAGGTTTATTTCTTGCTCGCCAGAAGGCCTTGAGCAACGTTCGCCCAGTGAACGCTTCTAGAGCGTCTTGCTGTTTATAAATCCAAGAAGGAAAATTATGTAGATCCATTATATACTGGTGATCATAACCTTCTTTCGCAGAAGAGGATGCTTAACACAAAACACTTTATGACTTCTAGGTAATGATAAACTACTCGCCCAATAGAGGTGGCTTTTTCTTTAGTCTTTCTATGGTCTCTTCTGGTAGACAGTAAACAGGATTAACTGGTTTAACCTGTGTTGACCCCAGTAACGACAAGCCAGCAAGACCGAACAAAGTATGAAATGGATCAACCTGAAAAGAAGGAAAAATATACTCAAATCTGTGTGTTACACATCCACAGCTAAAGCTAAATCCTTATATTTATAAGCCTAGTGGCCCATGGGGCCGGCATTTATCTCCGGTTTCTGTAGTGATAAGCGGATGAGAGTCTTTGACTCCCCCTGGACGGGACACAAATCGGGCATGGTTGGTGCAGTTGGTAAGATCTCTGCTTTTCAGCCACAGGGTCCCCAGTTCGATCCCGGCACTTTGCCGAGATTCGAATCTTTGTGTGGCCTTCTTTTCCGCCTAAGCCAACTCAG
>JAOTRI020140134.1:0-10793 GCA_028564885.2 Zoanthus sanctaehelenae
ATTGAATTACTGTATATTGATATTAAAGGTGATGATACTATATTTCTTGGGTTGAGCAAGACATCTGTTTTGAAGCCTCAAATTAATGATAATATGTGTGAAGCATTTAAAAAACACTGCAATTAGATTTAGGACTTCTTCTTGATGATTGTGTAATATTTCAGCTATCCAAGATTTTATGCTAAATATATTACTTAAACAAAACCAACCATGAAACTCTTAAACAAAAACAAGAATGGAGCTCAGCTTTATTTGTTTATGTAACACTATATATGTTAATGAAACAAAAATCAAAAACATGCAGTTTTAAATACAAAAGGTTACACAGGTCAAAGATAAAATATAGATACTTACTTCTATGAAAGTTTATTATCTTTAAATATAGAATTATCATGGTCTGTTAGCAATGCATGTTGTAGTTTAAAAAACATTGAGAAGTGCTGTATATTAACTAAATGAAGTCTCTTTCTTTGTTAATTTTTTGTTGTTAGAATTAAAATATTTGTCTCTAAATTTTACTAAACATAAACACTTTTGAACAAAACCATGCAAGTTTAGATCTTTTGTGATACAAAAATATAATGAAATTTGGCCAGTAGCCATGGAAAATTTAATAATATTCAAAACTGTTGAAATTGTTTCTACATCTGTCACTGCTTTTACAAAAGTGACCACTTTAAAACGTCCGAAAGATCTACATGTATGACTATCAAAATATATGAAAATTGAAATATATAAATAAAAATTCAGTTTCATTCATTTTACTTGATATCGCACTTGGTTGGGACTTAAGTTTCATGTTTCCAAACAAATGGGATTCTAAAATATTTTTAAAGTTGGCCTTATGTTCTCGGGTCTTATTTCAAAAGGTCTTGACGTTCACAACAATAAAATGTTTACAAAGAATAATTTTTTGAACAAACCGACAGAATTTGTTTTTCTGTAGAAGCACTTTTCATAAAAATTGTCACTAATTACTTGTGCGAGCATGGGTCACAAATAAATATTTTGATAAAATATTCTGAATTTAAGGAAGAGTAAAATAATAATTCTCCTTGAGTCGTACGATTCGACTTCCTATAAAAACGTAAATTATTATATCAAAGGATCTGTGAAAGATTTTAGTAGTTCACCTCTTAGTCAGAAAACAAAATTTGGACGAAAATTTTGGAGCAGAAGTCGATCATTCAAACCTGATACATAAATCATCAACTGCTTCGCATCAATATGAAGCGTGTTTACTTTGGCCAAGTGAGAATCAACAAACACTGCGACAATATGCAATGATGAAAGTTTGAGCTCCTCGCCGATGTTTCAATTTTAATTATATTTAGTTAGAACTATTTTAAAAGGTTACAAAATTGCAGTTAGATCTTTGTTTAAAATCTTTTCAATTGAGTTCGCCCGTTTTATACAGTTCCTTAGCATGCTGCAATTTTTTTTCCGTGCGGGTTTTTATAAAAAAAATCGATTGTGACTTGTGCATATTCTGCATATCGCAGTCAGAAAGTCCGGTCTCAGGAAATATGACAAGTTTGCAATAAACCTTTTCGTGTTTTTTTTTTCCGATTATTAGTAAAAGATAGGACAACTTTCTCAAATTTTTGCTAAGAGTTCATCAAATAGTAAACTAACGAATCAAAGATTAATATTCGCTCTCTTTTAATCGTGTAATTCAAGAACCACATTAACCAAACAAGTAGATCGAAATATATTCGATGCTCATTCCTTATGGTTTCCAAGAGCAATTAAAATTTAATTGCAAAATCGTTCTCAAACTGAAATAAACTTCATAACATTTATCTACAAAAGCCTTTAAAATAATACAAATGTGAGAGCTAGATTTTAAGTTATCATATTGCTATTTTATTTCTGCTCAAGGCTTGAGCAATCAAGATATAAATAGACTTGAAGGCGCGCGCGTATCAATCGTCAAAGTAGGTCTTCGAAATAAATCTCTCGTATACACTGATATATATATATTTTTTTTTTTTCATAAAGTTCGGTGTAGGTAATAACTTTATCTGAAATAGTCAAATTTCGAATCGCGATTACACGTATAAAATCATCTCTTTATCTCTACCGATTTGGCCACGACTCCGAAATACGTCAGAGTAAAGAGGCTTAAACACTGCCACATATCACAGATTTCACACTAGCAGCAGCTATAGTACGGCAGGACATCGTTCAGTAATTTAAACTGCTATTAATAAAGACAAGACCTACAAAAAGTTCTCTCGATTGCTGCAGTGGAAAATGGAGTCTCGACCAGTTACTTGTTAACAAGCGCATAGAGTCTTCAGATATTGGCATATGACCCGAAGAGCTAAAAAAAAACAATATATATACAAAATGTTCTTTTATATGTCGTAGCTTAGTAATAGTAATACATCGTCTTATATTAGCGTTGAAATACCACATAACAGGTGAGAATTTAAAACAAAAAACATGCACATCAAACTCAAGGAGTAAATATTAAATTCTAGTACGAATAGATTTCCACTTACTAAATTCTCGTTGATTCTACTGCTGTCTTGTTCTGGCAATGGTTCGAAGGCAGCCAAAGCAGCACAATTTGCGAAAATTGTTATCAAAATCAAAATATCGAATGGTGTGAGAGGCCGTTAAGGAAGAATCGGCACAAATTAAGCGGTTAAAACCTCAAAAATAAAAACAGAAACTCCAGTGTTAAAAATTCAAAACAAAATTGCCATAACATAACAACAACACGACTTGAAGCTAACAACTACATTACGATCTAAACTAAAACTTAACTAGTAGATCTTTGTTAAAAGGATATTTCCACTCTACAAGACTGATAGCAGCACTGCGAATCGGATTATCGAGCGACAAGCATAATAAAGCTCTCTTCGGTCGAACAGGAGCTCCCGGCTTTTTCGGTCTCTTGCTCTGAATAACAGATTTTCCGTACTTTGCTTGTCCATTCGATTTGCCTCTCATATGGCTCGTGTCTGCGTTGACGGGCCAAGAAACCCTTGTAGCTGTTGTCGGTTTGTGAGCTGGGAATGTATAACCTGGAAAAATAGAGAAATAAAGTTAGTTAATATTTAAGGTATAGTGATCGTATTGTATACAATCCCTTAAATTTCCACGGTGTTCTAGATTGCGGCACGCTGTCCTGAAGGAAGTGCTGAGCAGGACTTGATAACTATAACAACTGAAAGCACTTTCGAAAATGAAATTACAAATTCTGAATGCACCAAGACTACCGTAAACACCGACCGTTTTGCTCCATGTGGAATGCTCAAATTAGCCTGGTCTCTACAATCCATTTATACTCGAGGTTTTTTCAGTACTTGCTTCCATCACGTCAATTATTTATCGTTGTTTGTACATTAACTCTCAACCTACCCATGTGAGTAATTATTTACCGGCTGTGCCTCGTTTTCAGGTGACGTTTCTGCGTGAGAAGCAGACATCATGCCGCGAAGAGACCCAAGTGGGCGGGAAGAATTCATGAGAGAAGAACAGATATATATAACGTCGTGCACGGAGAATAAAGGATGGCCCTCGCTCTGCAAGAAGTGTAATTTCTTAGTTGCTGATATGACGAAATAAACGGATAGATAGGTCGAATTTTTGGGAGTAATTTTTGTCTAGCCCCACTCTGAGGAAAAGAACCACGGAAAAAGGTCGATCTAAGTGTTAAAGTTGTCCAGAACGGTCGGATATTGCCGAAGTATATGCAGCTTTTCGCACTTAACTGTAGATTTTTATTTAATGTTTTTGAAATTTAGCTATATTTGATTTCAGTTAATTTTCAATTCTACCTAGTGGTTTTAGTAATTAGTTATTTTTAACTGCTTTTTAATCAAATAAAAAAAAAGTTTTGTGTTATTTTTTCTTTCATTTTGTTCCATCCACAGTTTTTCGAAACCCCAACCCCAACCCCTCTTTCCACCTTCACAACGTTCCCGACGATACCCCAGTTAGTGTAACCTAATACCTAACTACTAAAGTGAGCGGGAAGTCAAGACCAGAAGATGGAAGATGATCGGGCATAATGATATATTGAGACAGGATAGAGGGAGCGATGGTAATGTTGCTGTAACATGGATGCCTGAAGGGAGAAGACGAAGAGGAAAACCAAAGACAACGTGGAGGAGAACGGTAGAGAAAGAAAGGAAAGATGGAGGCTGCAACTCATGGGAGGAGGTGCGGAATGCAGCGGCAGACCGAGAGAAATGAAAAGGTTCAGTGAAGGCCCTATCTGCCACGAGGCACTTGGAGGAGAGGTAACAGGTAACAGGAAACTAAACAGGGGCGGATCTAGCGGGGGTGGGTTGTGGGGTTTGCACTGCCCCATCCCTCCTATAAGAGTGAAAGATTCCAATGATTTATTCTGGTAAAACACACAAAATTCTATCAAGGTAGCAACCCAAAAGACGGCTACATTTTATCTCATTGCCCTTCGACATAAAATCTTATTTTTACAGCTCTTTATAATCAGTACTGTAAGATCTCAATTGCGGCGGTTGGGAACCCTGTGGTACTTTTTCCCGCCAAGCAAAAACCCACTTCCCGCCAAGTCAGTGGCAACGCGCGTGCGTTGTAGAATAAAAGCCACGACGAACATTACAAGCTACAGAAATTGCACTTTCGATAATGAAGCGTACTATTGACAGTTTTTTTCCTAAAAGGAGGTAAGTTTTTAGATTCAATTATTTTATGGAGTGGTTTTCATAAACAAATGTGAAATAGAATGAAAAAATGAAAAAATAATAATCTAGGAAAGCGATTTCGAAGTAATCTGACAACAAAGGCCCTATATTATAATAAACTTAAGCTCTGCAGCTTCTGAACGATTTACGAAATTTAATATAATTTTGTCTTATGACTGACAAATATTACGCAGTTATTATAACAGGCATTCTAGAATTCCGCGCTACCTCGATTTCGCGGAAATTTCTATTGTTTACGCCTGACATCCTGATTCACCAACCATCCCGCGACATTTAAACATTTCCACAGTTTATTTTGGTGTTGTTCTTTACATTCAAAACCATTTGCCAAAAAATTGTTATTTACTGATCACTATGTAGGCTGCTAAAATGGTTGCTATGGAGCAGATAAATCACGACGTGTGAGTGCTTGGCTAAGAATATATAGTGATGTGTTTTTCATGTTAAAAAAAGAACATAACTTATTTACTGATTACATGTATTGGAATTGACTCTGGTCACAAATGGCAAAGCCATATATACAGAGAAAACTATAACCAACGGTAAACTAGTGTGAGCTGCGTCGGTGTTTCTAAAGAAACAATTTAAATTGAAAGACTAACGTCCAAAGCGTCAGTGAGTATTCTTTTATACGGTGTATAATTTACATATTTATTACTATTAAAGCCGTATACAGATCTATTATGTTTGAAATGCTTCGATACCACAGCAGGATCCCATAAGTAGGAGCGAGGAACTTCCATGTTTTACTGTCACGGCGTTTTTACGAGCCGACCTATTTTTAGTTCAGTTCTAGTGAATTCAAACCAATCACATGCGTCCAATGCTTAATCTCAAACGTCACTGTTAATTTGTAGGAATTGGCTGATTCCTCCGGGACAATTGACATTTCCTGCTAAAATCGATCAAAAAATAAACCAGTTCGTGAAAACGCCGTGACATAGGTCTATTCTGGGAGTTGCCTCGCTCCAACTTATAGGCTCCTGACCATTGACAGTCATTTTAAAACGTACAAAAGTTCTATGTAACCAATATTTTCCGATTAAAAACATTTTCACCCTAAAAATGGCCAAAACATAAAAATATCTGCCCTCGTAGCAAAAAAACAATCCTGTTATAAAAACACTCAAAATAAACGAAACCTTGATTTATAATATCAAAAGTATCGCCGCAATTGGTGTTCAAGTTGTTTGGAGCGATACAAAAGCAAAGGGGCAACTCTTCAAACTTCAGCTTTTTAAATTCTTTAAAAGCAATCGTGTAAAAAAAATACAGTTATATAGTACTATGAAAAAAGATTATATCGCTGCTATGGTCGGCAAATATCCGCGTATGTTCTTTTACGATTTTTAATGGCATCCGGTTGAAAGACTTTGATGTTAGAACAGTTGCACCTACGCAAGCTTGAGATTCACAGCTAACGCTTTGTTTAATTAACTCGCGGTCGTCCATCTTGCGGAAATGAGCTTCTGAATTCATCAAGTTTGTGGCAAAAACAATTGAACAAGCGTAACTTTTAACGAAGCATTTTCGGTATTGTTTTTTTTAAAAAAATCCAAAAAAGTGAGTAGTTTATTGTTTGTCATACTGCTTTTGAGAAAAGACTAAAGCGCGTTAACTAACATTAAAGGAATAATAACTATGACTGACAGGAATTTAGTGGGAGCATTTAACAAGCCTTAGAATAAGTGTTTTCCGGAAGAGAACGCCCACTCTACATGCGCACTGAGAACGAATTTTAGTAATAATCTCAATCTCGTCCCCAGATAGAGCCCACGTTCCTTCTTGGCCGGAAGGAACGTGGGCACTGGGGAACAGATTGAAACGATATGTAAAATATTCATTTGGCTTAAAAAAGCTCACTTTATAGAAAACCTTTCCACAGAAATTAAATTCATGCAGTGAAATTGAGGTAAAGGCCGATTATATGTAAAGATTTCTTGTGTTGGAGTAATTTCAGAATACCCCGTAACTATTGTTCTTGATTTAACCGCGCATATTTAATTGATTATTTTAAACTGTTCGTAATTTTTTAAAGTTTTATTGCGCGGTGAAAAACGAAAAACACAGTCGCACCGACAAAGAACTGCATAGGGTACCATCTACGAGAATAGCATAAAGACATCCTTGCCAAATATTCCTGAATAATCAGTTGTACTGTACCATAGTTGCAGCAGTATAGCTGTGTAGACTGCGGCTTATGTATCATTTATTTGCCGATTAACTTCTGAATCATTACTAAACTGTTTTTTCTACAACATGTCAAATGTTTTTAACATTGCCAAAGTCTTTGGTAAAGGCTCTTGTGTGTACGGAAAATATAAGTGATGCGTGGCATATTCCACGGTATCCCACTAGAAACCATTGCATAACTACTATTTATTATGTGGAGAAGAGTGTTTTACTGGGAACTAAACCACTCGTAGATTCCATACACCACAAAAGGCAGCAAAGAGCATCGAATTATATTGTTTACAGATTTCAAGTTTGATTTGGTTCGAGTCCTGAATTAGTGTTTACATTTCACCGTATATGAAAAATTGCAAATCACCATTCGTATTCAGTTGCTGTGTTCACTCAGTGGTGACTCCACGTGCACCTGAATTGTTCTTCAATTGGTACAGGATTTAAAAGAGCAGAAACCAATTGTAGACTTGCACACAATTTATAGGCATTTTGCTGATGAACATTACCTATTTTGTTATTTTGGGATTTTATTTATTTTTTCTCAGCAGTACTCTAGTTGTGTTTGTTTACCTTAAATATGTATTTAATACACAAATAACAATAGTAAATACAATAACTTCACGCTGTAATGCATGGAGATGAGTACTTGCATGGATTAATTATTGCTAAAATTACAACGTGAAAATACATTTTTAGGGTTGTCAGCACTACAAAGACGTTACAAGAAATGTATTCTTAAGTCTGGTTCACACTTGAGTTAAGCACAAGAACAGACATGAGCATGCGGCCTCATGCCCCACTGGCGGTTCAAGGGTTTAAAGGAGAGACAGACAGACAAAAATACAAGCACAAAAAGTCTTAAAAACCTTAACCCTAATACAGGTTTTCCTTAAGTTTTTCCCATTTACTAAAATTTTAGCCAGAGAAAATCTATTCCGGTAATATACTTGTCGCTTCGGAATGAATATCAGTACACGTCAACAAATACGTTTTTACCTTAATCGTAGCACGTACTAACCGCAAACAGATCAGGTCAATGTTACTGAAAGAGTAGTTTTAAAGCTCAACTCTGGAACATACGCTTGAGTTTTTTTTAAACTTTAACTCCCAATCAATTGTAAACACTTCACTTCTTACCTTACAAACACAAAATAAAACAATTGGTAATGAGAAAATGAGAGTTGATAAGACAAAGCAAACTAGTAAAGATTAAAGGTGAAATTCTCTCAAACTTGTTCAATGAAAAGTATGGACTCAAGTTGGGAGAACTTATTAACTCAAATGGAACAAAAAGTGTTAAAGTGTTTTTGTTATAAGTGTGTTGTATTAGGGACGTCTTTCAGTCGACACTTGACGCTATATAATGTGTCGTGCAATTTTGTCTCTTTAATGAAGACACCTTTGCTGTTTTTCCAGGGTTAAGTGGAAAACAGGAGTACGCGGAGTGCGGAGTGTGGAAAACGCGGAGTGTGGTGAATGCAAAAAAAATTACAAAAAAAGAGACCAAAATAATAATCTGTATTTCCCTCTTGATCTAATTGAGTAGGAAAATATAGAAAAGAAAAAGATAAAAATGTATATATATGTATAACTATAAAACAAGTTAACAAATGAAATAAATACTGAATATTATACTTCGCACAAATAGTTATACATATCAAATAAGCTCTTTTAAAAATAACTTTTTAAAATAAGTTAAACCATTTGATAGGGCCTTGGAAAACCAAAAGTGAAAAGGTTTATATTATTTAAATCAAAAGAGCATTCTGAAAAGTATCGAGATTTTTTATCCGACTCCACAAAGTGAAAGAAACACAAAATATCTGCCTGCCTATAAACCAGAAAAAATATATACAACTGTTTTAAGTTGCGATGCAGATACTAATCATTTAGAGGTGTTTTCTGTTAATGACGCAAATATCCGCTATTTCGCATCGTATGAAACTTTCTATGCGCACTGCAATACAACATTTGTTTGTTTTTCTCCTCCCCCAACACAGTTCAGGCAATGACTGCTTTTTTCACACTACGCGTTTTCCACACTTTGCACTCCGCGCACTCCGCGTACTCCTCACTCCGCGCACTCCGCGTACTCGATCTTTTCCCCTTGATCTTTTTCCAGCCATTACATCACAGTTCCCACTAGCTTGTGTCCGCCACGAACGGAATTAACTCATATTAGGATAAGCTTTTAAATACTTAAGCTTGTCTTAAATTCTGTTATTAAGTGGAGGTGTTGCTGATAATTATATTGAGAAGTATTGACATATTTATCTGTGGGTGAAAAAGGTAATTTTTTTAATGTGTCTTACTTTTAAGCGAAAACGTAAACCTTAAAATTGTAGTTGCCTCTTTGGACAATGTTTCGCAGTGAGAAAATATTTTCATACTTTTGGATATTGTTAATGAAATAGGATTTTTGGTTATTTTGAGTTTTGATGATTTTTAGAATAATTTTCTTAACTGATTTTATTATTTTGCGTTTGTCTACTTTTTAAAGCTGTCTGAGAAAACTATTACTAATAACAAACATTTTATAATTATGTATTTCTTTTTTGAGGTTTACGGCCAGCTATTTAATTCTGAAATGTCAGTTTTTACTTGAAATCATTTCTAAACTGAAAACTCAGATAACTGATCGGTCAAAAGTGATAAATATTAAACTATATCTGGGTAGAATCATATCGCTAGCTTGCGGTATTAATTTTGTCTATTATGTCAGAATATTCATCGTTTGAATCTGCAATGTAGGTCTCTACAACTCTATACGTCACTAGGGTTTATATAAAAACGAAATCAATTTATACTGATATGGTATTTATCTTCCTGTCTTTGAATAAAGCGTTAAATTGTTCGTTTTGGTCGTTGGTGAGAGGTGGAATATCTTTTCAAAACTCGCAGAAAACAATTGCATCTTCCTACGACTCGGATATATCATCTGTCAGAGTTAATGTGAGAAATTTTCGTGTGTAAGTGTAAAGCAAATTAATCCGAGATTTTCCGGCCAGAGATACAGAGAAATTATATTTATACAAACGGAGGAAAAGATGATATAGAAATGTTATAATCTATGAATTTAATCGATGCAAGGAGATAGAGAAGGTGGGTGGAAATACATTTGTTTTTCATTCTTAAACCAATTAACCACTTGGCTTATTTTGTGCGTGGGACGTAGCGTCCGTTGCTTTATGAAAGAAATTTTCCTTGGTAGTCGATCCACTTAAATTCAATGCGCATATTTTTCTCCACTGAGAAATCCGCAAGCCAATGAAAACGCACAAAGTATAGCCATACAGTCAAACAATTGAAAAAATCGCAATAAAACACTAATTGCGATTATAATGCGAAATCACCGGTTTAGAACCGCAATTAGTTTATAGCATTCACGAGATGAAAACAAAAAACATCGATTCGAATTTTCATTTTTTTTTTGTTTTAGAGTGATTCGAGTGATAATATCAATAAACATGCAATAAATACTTTAGTTAACGTCAGTTGAGCCCGCAATCCTAATTTCAACATTGGTTACAAACGTATGCGCGGCAGTTATATAGCTTTGCACTGACTCGATTTTTGCAAATAGTGGTCCGAGAAATTTTTGTCCCTTGGGACAGTAAGAACCAATGAAATGAAAGGACGTAATTTGAGCACGGACGCTTTCACGCAACTATTTAGAAACAGTGGCTAGCTCGCAAGAATCAGTGATTGTTGTTTTATAAAAATGGAAATGGTGCACATGTTATGGCAGTTTTGTTCAATAAACACTTAGTTGAATTGGGTGATCCATCTCAATCTCGTCGAAGGATGACGGTTTCTGTTACAATTACACAGGCAGCCCAAGCTCTATCTATGTACAACAAATAAAACATAAAGGCTTTTGTATGGAGCTTTTTAAACATACAT
>JAOTRI020140144.1:0-10793 GCA_028564885.2 Zoanthus sanctaehelenae
TAGTCATATGTTGAAACATGCTATAAATTCCTTGAAAAGTTTGTATTTGAAGAAAAATCTTTTTCATGTGTACTCCCGCCTTAACCTTGCACTCGAGAGGTCAATTTTAAAATCTAATGGTCCAGAACAAAAGAGAATCAGTAGCAAGTAGTGATTATTTTCCAGCCGAGTATTATTTAAAGATTTTTAAGACAACGTTAGTATAACTTTCCTTATTGCATTAACTTTCCGACTAAAATGACAGCGTCCTTTGAAACCGGCCTTGATTTGATTCCTGATTTGTCACGTGAATACCACTTACTAATCTGTGCCACCCCACTGGGGAGCTTATGGGCATACCTAATCAGGGCTTTTAAAACGGTTAGAAATACTTTTCAAAAAGTCTTTTGCATTCTCTGATTATTGAATAAATCAAAAACTACTAGTTTTTATTACAAGTGTTGCCGAGATATTCTAGTGGGGTAGTGATGATATTGTTTATGGCTTTGGTAGCAAAAAGCAATAATTTGCATACCGTGCCAGGTTCCGCACAGAAATATTGCTTGGAGCTTCTTAATGTTTCTTTATTGATGGAAGTTGATATTTATCGTTGTAGCGTTTGCCTTGAATTGGTCTCAAATGCTGCTAGCACATATTGGTCGTGTACACAGAAACGAGTCAGATTTTCATGTGGCATAAATGGTTGCGCATAGACTTTTAGAAATTTCTTGTCGTTTAGAAATCATTTCTATAAGCACAACAACGACGAGCATCTTGAACTTAGAAAAATTGTGAAATGTCGAAGAATTAGTTCTAAATGAGATCCTTTTGCATAAATTAGAGTTTTATGGTGTCCGTGCATGGCAATGCGCTCGGTTGGTTTAGAAGTTATCTTTCAAATAGGAGCCAGTTTGCTCAATTCAATGGTGTTAGCTCCATTTTAGGTCCTATCTTGTTTTTAATATATCTTAAAGATTTCTGTTATGTGTCTAAGGTTTTGGATCTAATATTACTTGCAGACGATACAAATATATTTTACTCACATAAAGGCTCGAATCCACTTACGAAAATTATAAGTGAAGAATTAATAAAATTATCTGACTGGTTTAAAGCAAATATGCTGTTTATAAATATTAAAAAATCAAATTTTATTATATTTAAATCGAGACAGAAAGAACAAAATTTTGACTTTGATTTTTCAATTAACGGCACAAACATTAATCGTGTTAAAAGAAGTTGTGTTTTTAGCTGTTATCATTGATGAAAATCTCTCTTGGACTCCTAAACTTCTAAATGTTGCAAGAAAAGTATCAAAGTCTATTGGTATAATTTACAAGTCAAGTTTTTGCTTAAATCAGTCTTCTCTACTTTCATTGTATTACAGTTTAACAAGTTATTCAATTTTTTAAATAATGAAATTAAGAAAGCACCAAGTCATTACCTCTTTTTTGTCTATGCTTAAAACAAGTTTATTATCTTAAAGAAGTATTCTGTGTTCTCATTTTACATAGTCCTTCGACTTTTCACATTTTCCGCTTATGCCATTTCGCTTTTTGCTGTTTTCGCTTTTTTTAAAGTTTGCTTTCGTATTTGCTTTTAAAACTGAATTTCAATAGTAATTTATAGTAATTTACAGTTATTATCTATTGTGTATTTAATGCTAATCTATTTAACGGTCACCCATATCAATAAGCCTTTTGCTTCTTTTGGGTTTCCTTGCCATTTTTTTTTTCATTATTTCTTTATGTAAATTCTTAGTCTATTAGGCAAAAATTCAATAAACTAACTAACTAACTAAACTAAAATTAATTTGATTTTTTGATATTGTAATTATTAAGGGTCATAGCTTTCTTCTCATTTTTTGGTGTTTTATTGATGAACTCCAGTTTTGATGTTAAGTCAACACCATGATGCAGTATCATCCAATTAGTGCTAGCCCAACATTTAGATGTTCCGCTCCCTTCCATATAACACCTTCCTGGTAACAGGAGCAGAGATTTGGTGTTAATCTAACACCAGTTTTGGTGTTATGTGAAAATTGTTGGTGTTAGCCTAACTCTATTGTTGGTGTTTAGTAAGCACCGTGTTGTTAACACCAGAGAAGGTGTTATTTGTAAAAGCACTGAAAGACTCTAATAGTATAAAACTGTGGAAATTTGTTGGGGAAGGTTTAAAAAAGTTTTGAAGTTTAGATATATTTTGGTATATATATTTCGTACACCTCTCCCCCGGCAATATGGTATGAGAGTACAACCCCTGCAGTCAAAATTCCTGGTTTTCTTGCTCTAGATTTAGAAAGGATCTTGGTATGATATTTGCCGTATTCTGGACCCAAACTCCCTGAGTGAATGGAGTTCAATACGGCGGGTAATAATACGAGTGATTCACAAAATCAAACACCGCGTTGCGTGAGATTCATTTGTTCCAATAGGTATAATAGCTACCCAACGTCCTGTTCCTAATTAAGCATGACCACCTACAATTTGTTCCAATAGGTATAATAGCTACCCAACGCCCTGTTCCTAATTAAGCATGACCACTTACAATTTGTTCCAATAGGTATAATAGCTACCCAACGCCCTGTTCCTAATTAAGCATGACCACTTACAATTTCCCAAAAACAAAAAAGAACTCTTTAAAAAGTATCGATAATTTACATTAACAAAAAGATTTTCTGTATCAGAGACAATGTTGCAAACTTCTCCATCTGTTTGGAAAAGGCTCTTACTTTAGGTTGTCATAGTGATTGTAATCTATGTTGTGATGGATGGATTTAACATGAAGTATTTAATGTGTTCAGCTCAAGAAACTGTCCAATTAAAATTTTGCAGATTAAATGGTGTAAAATACGTAGAGGATATTACACGGTTGCACGAACATATGAAGTTTATCTTCGAGTGTTAAAAATATTAAAAAAATGATTTTTTTCCGCGAGAAGATAAACTTGATACGTTCAAGCCAACGTGTAATATTCTTTTTATTGCATAGATACAAAGGAATGACGTCAACGATACATTTACTATTGAGAATATATGGAAAGTATCTCACTCGTATCTCAAAGGCCTCATGGGCTATCGATTCAGAGACCATAAGGGCGAGAGGGATAATTGTTTTAGTAACATCCCGAACTAGTTAGTTAAAAAATATCGAGACAAAACATCTTTCGCTAGTTAAAGTTAAAGTTTTCAAAGCCGGCGCTTTTCGCTACTAGTGGGCTACAACAAATAGCCTAGTAGTAGCTCAACCAATCAGAACGCAGCATTGATAATAGACCACTAGTTGGATTTTACTAAAGTTTTATATGAGATCTACGAGTTGTGCATGTATTTTTCAGTAAAACACTCATATCTATGTAATAAAACGCGTATGTTTTATGCAAAAATGACATACATTTTATTATCCTAGCCCAGCGAAAACCGCTTAAAAACTATACCTTTCCTGCGACACTTTTACACCAGGAAAGTGGATTTAAACGACTGTAACAGCTATAATTAAACGGCCTCTGATGCAAACATGGTAAACGAGACTGAACAGATCATTTCGGAGTTCCATCGTTCCCTGTTTCAATGCGACTGCGAAGCCGATTAGCATGAAAATGAAACTAAATGCAGAACTCATTTTCATATGAAGGTTTCGTACTTAGACTCGTTTTGAATCAGAAGCACAAGAGAACTCATAAACGGTCTATTATCGCAACAGAAATTTTATGTTTCCATTCTCACTCAGAGCCTTTCAACCAGTTTGTTAGCAGCTGCTTTGCACAGTTAAAAAGACTTCATTCACTAACTTGACCTTCCATCAATTTTATTGATTCAGATTTTATTACTTCAACTTTCCATAAATTTTAGTTCATTTTATTTATTTCTCGAAAAATGCTATCAATATTCCCGTGGATTTTAGTTGATTTATAACAAATTACAGCTCACTCATTGACCACAAAAACAGTTATTATTACCTTCCACCTTTTATCAAATTTATTGTTAAGCTAAGTATTAGACAATGATCGTATAAAATCTTCAAAATCAAATTATTGACCTAGCTGGTGAATATCACTTTTTGATTCATCAAATATCCGGCGTTATTTACCTTAGTTATATTCAACCGTGAGAAGGTTGATTACGTAAGATACATTGCGGAACATTTGTTGAGAAACTTGTTGTAGCCAGATTTCAATAAAGAGTTTCATAACTGCTAGTAAATACTAAAATATTTTTTAAATGATTTCCTCAAGATCGGTCTCTAGTGATAGATATTAACCTCGCGGCTCGGTAAATAGTCACTTTCACTTCTTAATACTTTGGCTGTTTCAGCCCGAATTTATTTTTAAAAAAATTTGTTCTTATTTCTGTGAGTGGTTTGAAATTATGAGAAATCATAAACTAATGCTGTTACTTTCTTCTCCTATTTTCATTCTTGACTATGTGCAGTTGTGTTGAATCATTCATGTACAACAATTAAAACTGACCGTACGAGGCAATTAAATAAGTGTATTGTTTGTGACAATAGTAGGTGTAAAAAATGGAAAAGTGGGAAACGGTGCTTCTGTGTTTTTTTTCTGCGCACATTACGAACATAAATTATCAAGCTCAGTAATATTTCAACAAGGAACATTTATACTTTTCCTGTTTCAGCATAAGCTTGTGCTTAAATTATTCTTCATTTTCAGCATTAATTGTTCGTAGAAAGTTGTTTTATAAAAAAGTGTTTCTCACAAGTTCTGATGTTTTATCAAGAAATCTTTGCATTTATTCCGAATACGAAGTGGAGCTAGAAACCAGTGTCAATTAAACTACGAGAGGAAATTGTTTTAGCGCTTTGCAAACAGTAAAAACAACAACTAAAGGCACGGACACGCGGTGCAACATTTCACGCAACGCTGTATACTACAATTGGCACGGACACGCGGTGCAACATTTCACGCAACGCTGTATACTACAATTGGCACAGACACGCGGTGCAACATTTCATGCAACGCTGTATACTACAATTGGCACGGACACGCGGTGCAACATTTCATGCAACGCTGTATACTACAATCTTTTTTAAACGTGGACACACGGTGCAATCACAGAACATTGCTCGTGATAGTGCGGCGTGCTTACCCAGCCTAAGAACAATCAAAATGGCGTCCAACAAGAAGTCCTTTAAAAAAAGAAAACTTATTAATCGCAATGATGCAAGTGTAAAGCAGGGTTTAACTTCAGTTTTTTGCGTGCAATGTTGCATGTAACAAAACTCATCGGTGGATACAAGTTGCAACAACACTGTTGGACGCAATGTTGGATTAAATGTTGCATCCTGTGTCGGTGCCTCAAACATGCCCTCAAGAGCAAAGTGGAATTCTAAACGTCAAGGTAGAAGACACAAAGATTTCGCACTGAAAACCTTAGGCTCGTCACTGGCCATTGTCCACATAAGTCACAACCCCAAAGATAATTCATTACCTAAAATAGACAAAGAAATGTCAAAGCCTTTTGGCGACTATCAGAAATTTAAGAAATGCAGGCAATCTTTGAAGGTAATAGAGAAGTGAACAAGAGGCAGGTGGCCATGAAGAGCTCTCAGTAGCGCTAAATGGCTCAATTCTACGATGATGATAAAAATCTTCCGCGTTAGTTTTTCAATTGTCTTTTCCAGCCTTGTCTTTTTGCAAACAACTCAAAATGCTTTTAGTGGTGCAGGGATACATCTGGGGTATCTTTTGATGAATCTATATCGTCCTCAATCGCGTCTACGTCGCAATCATCAATATCTTCGTATGTAGCGGCTGCCAAGCTTTGCAAATACGCGAGGTTGTCTTGGATCGTTCTCAAGTGCGATGGAAGTCTTTCGTTAATGTTTTCAACAGCAAGAGATCCGAGACTTATCTGCGAATCGTTCTCTGGTAGATGAACTGGGTTCAACTGTGACACTCCTCCCCGTCTAGCCTTCACGTAACCACCGATAGTGTGTTCCACTATATCTGCTCCCAACACTTCTTCTTGAAAGGAAACACGTAAGCCGGCCGTTTTGTCAATGGAAAACAAAATGAAACTCGCCGACGCAGCGCACCAGGTAACAACCGCTAGGACTGCGAGTATCTGTAGTCCAAGCAGTGTTAGGTCACCAGAAACGAGAAAGCCTTTCATGTTTTTACCGCTGTTCGGCTCTGATTCGATGAATAGACCCACGGAAATCATGGACCAAATGGCTGGAAAGCTGTGAACTCCGATGCTACCCACTGGGTCATCGACGTGCACACGTGCTAGAATGTCGCTGCCATAGCAACCAAGCGCACCGCCAATCATACCAATAATCAGGGCACACCATGGACGAGTGAGACCGCAAATAGCTGGAGGATTGTTAAAAAAAAGTTAGTGTCAACTGTTGCAGGGTTTTTTTCTCCTTATTTCAACTTATGTCAAAGAAGTAAGTTTTTCTGAGTTTGGAATAAAGGAAAAGTAATTTGGCAATGAAAACGAAACATTCTTGGGATGTAACTTATTAGTAATCATCAAGTTTACTATCTATAGATAGCACGCATATTGAGTTAGAAGCTAAATTGCATGCCATAAAAATGGCCCAGGTGATGGATTTTTTTCTGAAACTCTCAAAATATATCTAGACAATTATCAGCTAACCTGCATATCAATCCGACAACGTATCATCCATTATATATTCCCCCAAATTAGAAATCTCATCCACAAGAAGTTTATCCCGAAAAGAAGTTCATCCCTATACCAAGATCATCCCACACACAAATTCATGCCGCAGGACACTCATATCTACATTGTAAGGTTATTTCTTCATTTATTACAATACGTTTACAGTAGGGTGTCCCCTGCTATTGCGAAGCTAACCACGGCTAAAGACACGGACGTGATTACATATCGATTGAAAAACAATAGAAAAAACACTCTCATTTAAAAGTAACTAAAAATGTGAAAAATATGCACATTTGTATTTAGTATAAATTTACAAATATACTATTGTGAATCTGTGAATTTGATTGGCCCTTTCATTGTTTTCTATCTGATGATAGAATAGCCAATGAAAATCACTTAAAATTAATCTTTGTAAACACAAAATATTTTTTTCCTAAACGTTACTCCGCATTTTTATGCAATGAGAACATTGTAAATTTATACTAAAACAATTAGACTACTCGCCCTCGTTTTCCACGAGCGATAGTCAACTCGGCGACGCCTCGTTGACTATTTGCTCGTAGAAAACTCAGGCTCGTAGTCTAATTGTTAAATATGTCTGGAACGCAAAGAGATTGTTGAAAACAGTAAACAGCATTTTTAAAATGGCTTAGATTTTATTTTTTGTCATATTAGGATGCACTTTCACCCTTTCAATCCCAATCAGTTAAGAACACCCAACTTCTTACAAAACACATCTAAAATAAAATATTTGGTATTGAGAAATTGAGAATTTATCTAACAAAGCAAACTACTTCAGATTAAAATTTAAATTCTCTCAAACTTGTTCTGTACGTCAGCAATATAACTGGGACTCAAAGGGTTAACAGTGGCCAAAAGCCGCACAGTAACCTGGATTTTCCATGTTTTAATCATTTTAGTATTGTAACCCACGTCATAAACAAACGTTCACATCCTGAGCCGCCGATCAAATGTTGTCTATTCGTTACAAAACATCAATTTTTTCTGAACTGCTCAGTTTACAGCTTAAAGAAACTTCACAAAGTTCTTCCAAAATGTCTAAATTTTTAAACGATGAAAAGTTAGTTTTAGGGTTCAGTCCCCCTTTCATGCATTGAGCATGATTTTTACTTTGGCCACCGATTCTAGCAGCCGTAACTACTTGCTTGCTTAGTTGTGAAGTCTGTAACACTCGGTAACAGGCTACCAGCATGCCACGTAACGCGCCGTTGATTGTAGAAATATTCGGAAATAATAGCTACTTGTTTTGCTAAACGAATAATAATTAAATTAAAACTTCAATTCATTAAAAATTGACGTATAATGATACATTTATTTTTCTTGAGCTAAATTCAATCAAATAGTCAAGTAAACGCTTTGAATGATTATTTTGGCGAGCAGTTACAATGGCAAACTTATTACAAGGAGTAACCAAAGGTTATGAAATGCGGGCGGAAACACGTTTTAAGCATTTTCTAGAAATACCAGAAAAGATTCTGTTCCTGATGTGGGGGGAGGGAGGGGTTAGGAAATATTTCTGCTCGACGATGAAAATGTTGATTCAAAGCTCTGCCCCAGAGTTGCATGCAACCTCGTTCCCAGGGTCCTCTCTCTCCCTCCCAGAGAGAGGACCCTGGGAACGAGGTTGAGTTGCATGATTTAAACTCGCAGAGGAGACGTGCAATAAAACAGTCACATTGAAGAATGAATGGAAGTACAAAAGATAAAGATATTGCATATCAAAACAACTCAAGGATAAATCTTTAATTATGTCGTAGCAGAAACGTTTTGGACGTTAGCTTTTAATCAGAACAACTCAAACCGTGAGCTGCATGTTTGCACAATTTATTAAAATTGCCAGTTTTGAATTGTTTTGGTGCTGTAACCATCAACGTACATTAATTATTTCTAAAACCTTTTCGATAAAGAAAAAAGATAAGGTAATCTTACTTGACTGAGCTAACTTCTTGTCCTTTGGAACTGTGCAACTTCGCTATTTCATGCACCACTCGAACCAGAATTATGGTGTTCAACTACAACAAAAAGAAAAACAAAATGTTTTGCACAACTTACAAAAATGTCAGCTCTTAGATAAGGTTTTAACAATGCAAAGCAGTCGACGACTTTCGTGACTATTACCATAGTTGGTTGCAAAATTATAACAAAGCATGTCATTCTCAAACATTACAGACATTTGTATGGATTTGAACCATGTTTCAAGGTCTATAACTTTGTCTCTGTTTACCCGAAATGCATCAAACTTGGTCAAATGACAACCCTGAACATGATCTTTCCTTTGGTGTTATCAATTTATTGATTGGTTAAAATCTGAAACTCGCCCCAGTTCCCTGCGCAACTCCAAAATGGCTAATCCAGTGAAATTATGTTTTCTTCTTCCTCAGTATCATATTTTATATATCTGCAGTAAATAAAATACTATTGTTAAATACGAAAGATAAGTTAAATTTCAAAGTTTAAGGGAAGATCATTTAAGAGTAGCAATCGAAAATCTTCAAGAATTGTTAATCAATGGCATATAAGGATGTAACAAACAAAAATATCGATTTCCATTCAATTAGCAAAAACCAAAGTCAAATCGAAGATTGGCGTTACATTACCGACTTACTTACGCACGATCTCACAAAGAGCAACGTTGTCAAAAAAACAGTCCGATTGATTTGTTATCCAGGTTATAAATTCTAACTACTTTGATCCTCCCGATTGGTTAAAGATAAATTTATTGTAATGCAACTTACAAAACAAATTAGCAGAACAGGTCCCACAAATGTCCAAACCATGTTGTTTTCAAATGATACCCAGCACCTGGCGAGGTATAAATACAAATAAGATGTACAGTGCATTATATAAATCTTATTACCTAATTTCCTAATAGAGCTAAATCCATTATGAACATCGTCTTTTACAAACCCTGCAACGATTACTTCGATTTCCATCTTTGAGGGAGCACAAATCCATCCCAGGTTGATGTTACTCAACTAAAATAACATTCGGGGTTTTATAAAATGATACTGTAAATGTAGATTAACTCTGTGAAATTTCATTTTCAAATTACTCAAATCACATTGAGATCGAAATCAAATATAGAAACAAAGCAAACTCTCAAGAGAAGGTGAGATACCGTGGTCGCAAATTTGATTGCCAGCGGTGTGATATGACGATAATTCGAGCATAATGTTAATTAAAACAGTTTGCTTCTCAGTTTTAATATTTTTGGAGCAATCTAGAAGATCAATACAATACAATAATCTTTATTTAAGGAGGGTGACATTACTAACCGTGATTTCAGTTTTCTAACTAATGGCCCTCAAAAAAATACGTTTAAAAACTTAATTACAAATAAAAACTAGTGATCAACATTGAGCACTACAATACAAAGTCTCAAGTGCATAAAAAAGTTTCATAAGCCATGACTTGACAGTAACAAATAATTGAAAAGATGACTTGACAACTGTGCGATGGCGACCACGTGCGACGTTCTTTATTACCAGCCAAAAGCCGCACAGTAGTCATCGTGTTTTCTCCTCGTTTTATTCGTTTTAATATTGTAACCTACATCATAAATTTTTACCGTCTTCTGGTTAGCCTAGTTGGTAAGGTGCCAGTCTATCGTGCGGGAGGCTCGGGTTCGAATCCCGGCCGGACCAACACTTAGGGTATTAAAATAATTGAGGGAAATAGCTGCTTTTGCTCTAACATCTGCAAATGATTAGACTTTCACGTCTTCTCGGACGTTAAACCGTAGGCCCTCGGAGATTATATTTATGTGTGCATTTGTGTGACGTAATGTGAAAGGTCTCCGTCCACCTTAGAGTGGTAAAGATGGTGTCCCCAATTAGTAAGCATTTGGCCGGCTAGAAAAACTTGAAACTAAATAAACTCTTTATTTTTATTATTGTTATTGTTATTGTTATTGTTATTATTATTATTATGGCATGAATGTCTTAGGTTACTACAGTATTGGGCGTTAGACTACGTGGCCAATCAGTGGAAGTCTTTTTAAAAAATCTCATAATTAACTCTTAATTTAATCGAGCGTTTTTAACATGAGCCCCGTTGCTCGAAAGATTGGGCGACCACTTCCCACGTTATTCGACGTTAAATAAATTATTATTATTATTATTATTATTATTATTATTATTATTATTATTA
>JAOTRI020140155.1:0-10792 GCA_028564885.2 Zoanthus sanctaehelenae
AAAGAGAATAAAAAGGTAGAAAATGTAAAAAATTACAAATCTTCTCTAATGTTGAGTCCATAAGGTTCAAGAGTCTTTGCTTTGAGGATGAGATGATATTAACCCTTTCACTCAAGTTATCAACACTCAACTTCTCCTTACATAACAAAATACAAATACAAGCACAAAATAAAACATTTGGTAATGAGAAAATGGGAATTGATCAAATAAAGCAAACTATTAAAGATTAAACGTGAAATTCTCTCAAACTTGTTCAATGAAAAGTATGGGCTCAAGTTGGGAGAACTTAATTTAACTGTGACGAAAGGTTTAAAATGATCTTCAAAAAATGGAAAGAGCAGGTTAACACCATATAGTTAGAAGGGATAGATTCAAGTCTCAGAGTTATGTACTTGATTCAAAAATGGAAGTGAGAACAAAAATCAAATTTTGTTTTACGAAAATGAATCTGAAATTGGTACAGGAAAGCAATCGGACAAATTCTTAAAAAATATCCTATTTTGCCAAAATATCTAAGTAGAAAAAATTTAGGAAAGATTTAAAAAAACGAATACACAACACTTCTCAAATGGTTAGTAAAATATATGTTTCAGCAAACATTTTCTTTCCTCTGACAGTGTGAAAATAGATTTTAAAATGAACTAAAATGACCAACATATATAAAGAAATAGGATGAATTATACTAAAAAGTGAAAAATGATACAAAAGAACTCCGTAAATATCATTAAGACGAGCACCTTAGAAAGGATAAAGCCTTTCACATTTACAATTACACAAACACACTGCTTCTGATAAATGTCCTTCCTTAAGTTCTCCCAGCTGCTTCAGCTGTCTACTGCAATCTTCAACTCAAACTGAATTTAATATTAAATAATTTAGCTATTTATATTAGTTCAATGAAACCCTCTCTCAACCAACAAGTTAATCATGTTAATTTAAAACTGTCCTTATATTTTTCACAGGTTTCTTATGGACAATGGTTAGTGTATGTTCATTAGTCAGCCAGTATAATTAACTCTATTTCTTTATCCATGTTTGTCATCTTAACTTGTTCATCCATTTTCGCACTGAAGAAGATAAAGATTTTCCGGACAATGTATACTACTATTGAAATATCCTATTTTCTGTTGCTTGCCATATTTTACAAATTCAAATTCAATAGCTGAATCTAGCATTTTCTTAATGTCAACCTGCTCTTTTCATTTCTAGATGTCTTTTACTCATAGCTGATTGGTTTGGGGTGACCACCAATATAGGAAAGAGACTGATACCGGTAATCATTGAAATGAAGAAAGTTAGCCTGTTCCAGGCTCTCAGGGCACCCTCTTTCTCTTCTAGACTTTGGTCCCTTAAGGGCGGGAGGAATATTTGTTTTAGTAAATTGCATGTAGGTATAAAAGATAAGCAGCGGTTTGAATATTAAATTTGAAAGTTTACATATTGAATTTGGAAGTTTGAACATTAAATATCGGTTTTGAAATATTCCACTTCTACCCCCAAACCCTAGGTTTTAAATATCAAACTGATTATCATAAAGAAAGGTTGGTAGCAATGGAATTCTACCTCTTCTGAAGCCAATCTGCGGCAGAGTCGCGGATCTCATCTTGTGCAACTCGCTCAAGTTTGGATGTGAACCTTTGAAATATTTTGCGTCAGTGTCCGAACTTGCGCGTTGTTTTGCTGCTGCTGTCAGAAGCGACTCGTGAGAACCTCGGAAGCCTTCTTTGTTGAAGGAAGTTGACCTTGACCTCGGTGAAATGGGCAGCTCTACAATCAAAATGAATGAAGTAATTAATAAATAAACGAAAAAGTAAATCAATGAATGGATAAATTATACGATTGATATTACATATTGTCAAGAGGTAAATGAGGCAAACATTGTTTGTTGAACTGAGTGGGTGATCCCCAATGGTGAAATAATTCTGGGAATAAAATCTCACGAACAAATAAAATGGTTTTTACGGTGACGGTTTTAAAAATGTCGTCTATTATAAAGCTCGAAGCTTGTGAGCCCTTGAATAATTTTTATTTGTACTTCTTATCGTTAGCTTCAATAAATTCACTAAAAAAAGTTTTATTAATTTACACTGAATAATTATTTGACTGCTTCTACTGATATTCATTATTACAAGATGGTCAGCAGTCTCACTCAATGATATCAACATCTGAGACCTGTTTAGCTAAATACACTTCAGAAATCCGGCCCACTTTGTTGCACTTTTTCTCTAGAAAGTTCTTTCGGTTGAGAGTATAGATAAAAAAATCTTTCCAGCAAAAGACATGAATGAGATGCTCCCGTAGTTCTCTATCAATCATAATTCGTGACCAAAACAGTTTGTTTTGAAAAACCGCATATGGCAAAACAGCGAACAAAAATCAGTACATGCACTTTATTTAAACATGAAAATTCCGTTACTTCTCCCAAAATCTAGCCAGTACGGCAGATTTACGACTTTTTACCAATATTTGTGAATTTATTAAATATTACAGCTATGAGTAGGGTAATGAAATCATTTTCTTCGTTGATGCGGCTCAAATTTTAGTTCTTGTAAGAGACAATACTAAGAGGCAATTAAAATTCCTGCCATTGAATATTATTGTTATTTTTACGGATGAATTGGTTGCTTTGATTAAAATTGTCTTTATCAGTTTTAGATTGCTTTGTTTTCGACTCCTCCTTTTTGTTTTCAATGTCGTTCAAGTCTTTTCAAATTGTCAAGTGGTAGCTTATTATCAAAACATCTGCATGGAAACAAACATTGACAAGAAGGTGATAATGTTTCATTCACAACACAAACCGGTTGGAAAAACTAACCGAATTAAAATGTTTACTTTTTACTAGATTTTGTCACTTAGTTAAGTTATCTTTGAATCGGAAACAATCAAACATTTTTGAAAGGAGCTTTTTTACAATTGATACTGAAACCTGCCAGTTTTTCATCTCTATATAATCAACCGCTCAATCCTAATTCTAGCGTTAGGACCTAAAACAAATATTTGGCAGTTTTTTTTGTTAAAACGCAAGAATTTTCAAATACCAACAAATGATATTAATTACCAATTCTTGTCTACGTTTACTTATGATTTCAGATAGAAAAGCAGAGCCCAACTTCTTCGTTACTTTCCTTCGGTTTAGCAATGGTTTTGTTTAGCAAAATATAACTCAAAACGCTCATATGCAAACTGAAATTAAACACAAGTCGCAATATACAAAATATACTTTGCGATCGTGTGTCATAGTTTTTAAGTTAATACTTTATACTCTACAGAAATGAAACATTTATGAAGTATTTGGAGTCATGCATGAAACTAAAATTAAAAACGAAATCTTTTCGTGTCTTGCTGAGTTACAATTATGAGAAGGGAAATTTAGCATATTATGTCATTTTTCTTCTCTCAAAAACTAATCTTTCTGTTTTGGCACGAAAAACTTTTACTGTTCTTGTGGCAAGATAGATCATATTCCCGTTTTGTTAGATTCTTTTTTGAAACTGCCAGATACGATTCTAACTAGTTAAACTGTGTAGAAACAACACCACGAGTACTTGACTACGAAGATATTACAGTTCATTGCTATCGGTTTACAATTAACTAAAGCAAGCTTACAAAACAATAATATGAGAAGTAAAAAGCGCATGCACTTACTGAGACACAGAGGACAAGGATTGTCAATAAACAGGCAAGCATAGCACCGCGGATGTCCACAGGTATCGATGAGTCTTCTTCTCTTGGCGTGGTCATAGCGCTCGCCACAATCGGGGCAAGTTATAAACTTAGGAGAAGTCAAGGTTTCCATTATTGCAGGCATTTGTTACTGCGGTAAAAAAGACGCCAAAAGCCTACAATGTGTTGAAACGAAAAGCCTGTTGAGACATAATTTGCATGAAGAATTGTTATATAGAACCACTCTAAAATGATGGAATGGCACGTTTTCTTACATTTGTAAATATTTAGTCTAAATTGTAACTACCAAACGGTTGCCATTGTCTACGTCTCAAATAGTTGATATGAAACCGAACACGATACACTTTTCTTTGACGACAACTTAACGTCAGAGTGTGGTGTAGCAATAACAAAAATGCATGAAGTGAGCCGAGATATTTAAATTTACATTAAAACAATGTAACTGGTCAAGTTCTTTTTGTTTCTATTGCTGCCAGTAATTAATTAGAACAATCCAACTATAATTTCCTCAAACGTTTTGTTGTTTTGTGATAACAATATCAAACGAGTTTATTCTTCAATATAGGAAATTTCCTTTGAATACAACACAAATCAGGTCAAACGGCCACGAGACCAGTTTAGTTAAAAAGATAAAATTAAAACACACAAAGTGCGTTGTCACTACATTAATATGCATGTTTTAAAACTGTCTTAAGTGTTCTAAACTGAAGATTAAATATAGTAACTGCTTTATTAGTCAAATAGATAAGCCGTTTCATTTTCAGACAGGAATGATGAACCTAAAGCTGCATTCATGGAAACAAGAAAGTATGGCATTGCGGATCTAATTTGTGAATTAACTTTAAAAAAAAAGATTAATCTATCTGTCACCGTACGTTAGTAAAACTATTAGTGATGAACCAGCTGAACCTAAATTAGGTAGTGCTTAAATAGCTCAGTACTTGAACAATAAAATTTTCGAAGGTTACGGCGTTAGTCAGAGCAAATAATACCAACATTCAAAACGTAAGCCCATTTGTGCATTAATCATGAAGTTCTCAACAAACTTGTTGATCTGGCATTCAACACGCAAACTATTTACACTTTTACCCTCCCCACCCTAAAACTATTTTAACTACGTGGGGAAAAGAAATTTGGCAATATATTTCCTTTAGGTTAGATTGTACTTGATAAGTTCATGCATAAAGTTTCATATAATGATGTAAATGCTGTGTCGGTGATTCTACAGAAACAGTTTATAAAAAGTATAAATCTTATACTATAGTGAAAAAATTTGATGCTGACGGAATACTGGAGTCCTTACTCGAAAGATGAAAAAGTCCAGTCCGAAAAGTCGACATCAAATTCTTTCACTACAGTGTACAATTTTCCTTTTATTATTGTTCATGCATAAAATGACAAGGAACTGATAAATAAAGTTGTTGCTGTTGAACGGAACTTTTTATACTGGACTTGACAAGTTATATGCTTGTGTTTTTTATCATTTTGTATAGCACTGGGTCAGGCTGAAGTACATGTTATGTTTTAAAAAAAGGAATAGCATGCACCACTCAGGCCAGGGTAGTCTCCGGGTACTTAATCTCCCTGTAGAAATTGACTCCCAGCTTTAACTAGCTGTCCGGATATAAACATGGGTTGTATGGCAGCCGCTATTACGGTGTCTGTGGTTGTTGAAACGAAGGAGGACACAAATGAAAGCTATTTTTGGTGTGTTGCTTACTAGTGACACATTGCAGACGTATATTTATTGCATTCCCTAGAGCAGTTGCATGTCTGTCTATTAGTTTTAACTGAATCCAGTTTTAACTAATCCAGTTATTTATATTCTTAGCATCCTTATAACACATATCAAAACATTAATTATACCACAAAATAAGACTCGGGGACACCACCAGAATGAGGGATTTAAAGCCCTTATAAATGATCAGCTAGGCTTATTATTGTAAAATCTTTATCATGTGTATTATTTCCGATGAATACCAATGATTTCCCTTTTTCTAAAAAACAAAACTATGTTTTACCAAAAAAATTAGATTGTATAACACATTTTATATTTCATAGCTAATACGGTTGTTCCCCGCACACTGAGCGCTGGTATCGACAAAAATTAGCCAGCAACCTCCACAGACGGCGCAATTTGTAATTCAATGTCGAATTACGCATGCGTAGTCACAACACAAGGTTATTGGCGCCAGCGCTAAGTTCGTTCAGTGTCCGCACACTAAGTGAAAATTTCGTGCAAAAAGTGCGCGGCGAAAAAAATATCAGACATGTTTAATAGTTGAGCGCTGTTGCCGCAGCTGTAAGTGCGTTTGAAAACTTACTCCGCACAACTGGCGAATTATTCGCGGCGGATTTAACGCTGCGCTGTTTTCGTCTAGTGTGCGGCCTGCTTTACCAACAGTAAAATAGCAACCTAAACTGTAGATCCTCGAACCCTGGACTATTATCGGCATTATGTAGCCAAGGATGGTAACAGACTGATACAATGCAGGTCGAATGCTGGTGAATACAGGATTCTCAAACGGGGACTTGCAGGACTTAGTAGCTGAGACGAACTTCGGACAAGGCAAACAACAATCTGAGCAATTCATTTGCGCATGCTGTGAATTTGAATGAACGAAGTATTTGTTGTCATTTGGCTCGAGTTTCTCATGCATGCGATTACAGGGACCACGCAGTGATTTCAAAAGTGGTGGGGCTACGAGACTCTGTTGCGTCCATATTAGAGGAGGTTCCATGTTCTGGAGCGATAGTATACTCCTACGTTTCCTGCATGGCAACGTCTATACAGAACAACAACAAAAATTGGAATTTATTTACGTCAAAACATTTTTATAATGCTTGGGTGAACATCTTTCTCATTAGCAGTCAGCGGTTCAGAATCATGATACGATTCTCTCTTAAACCTTTGTTTATGGCTCGGTAAATAATTCACGGACTCACACCGAAACGGTTTGCGTTTCACTTGAATTGTTTGGATTGTGTGGGGGAAGTTATTTTCCTTCGTCAAACATGACATTACTTCATGACTTCAGCTGCATTACTTTAAATTAAGTGTTTGTACCGCCAGTGAACTATTTAAACTACCTCCATTGCGTCAGTAGACTCGAGGCTAAGTTATATTTTTGATTGCTATGAAGCGATCAAGCGAACCTACACTACATTGCATCAATCTGTAACCCTGGGGCACTCGTGGCTGAAAAAATGTGGGGAGAACGACCAAATTTAAATCATGAATCATGAACCGCGTGTGAAAAATAGACAGGAATCACGAATTACGAACAACAGAAAATGAAGAATGGATTGTGGTAATTTTTGAAATAAATAATAAATTATTGTGTTGTTAAATATCCTGGCAATCATGAATATCACAGAGCAAATAAAACGAGTATTCCGCTTTCACCCTCAGAGATAAGAACAAAGTAGAACTAAAACAAGAATCTCACGCAACCTCATTTTGTAACTTGTGATCAGGACATTCTCATTACGGTAGTGATTAAGTTCCGTTTCAATTTCTGCTTGTCCAATTAACGGCCTCTCTATCCCGCTCACTTTACTTTTTCTTCCCTCATCGTCCATCTTTACTCAATCTCGTACTTGGAACCGTGTTGGCCCTGTCCTTCGTTTAAGTTACACGGAATACTTCGAGGCACGTATGAAATCCAGGGGCCATTTGGCCCCTTGTAAGCTGAATGAGCTAGAATGGATACACATCTTCTTCGGAAATGTTAAAAACTTTTGAAAAAGAAAAAAAGCGATTTTCCGTCTCCATTCAGAGTTTCTCAGAATTCGTAGATAAAGAGCTTCTCGGTTCGGGGAGTGAAGTGCAGTAGAATCTGGACACAGACACCGATTCCGCTTGTTAAATGTTTAAAAGTATAAGAAAATTTATGAAACGTCGTAGCACTCGATCAGAATAAAGAAAGGATAAGAAAAGGAAGAAAGATAAGAAACCATGAGAGGATCGGTATACGTACGAATCAATTATCAGGTTACTGTTTTTTTTCAAGGAGTTGTTGAAATTATACTATAAGATAAATGTAGTGATGTACGCAAATTGAAGAAGAAAATTGAGAAAATAAAAAAGGACAATTAATTTTTTCAATTACTAAACAAAATTGTTCTACTAGGAATGTACCAAACCGGTTGAGCTCCTAACTATTCTCCCTCTAATAAAAAATTCTTACTTTAAAAAGCTGAGAGCAAAAATTATGAACTATAGATCAAAACCCGAACTGATGTGCTATCTATGATAGCCTTCCTTATCTTTCCGTTATCACCAGGTACACATGCATAAACATAACGGATGGGATGGAAATATGTTAAAGTGGAACTATGATCCGGCAACGGCTTTTTATCCCTTGATCTTTGTAGTTAATCACATAGAACTTTATACGAAACTATATTCATTTCCCATTTATCATTTTAAAATATATCTGCATTGTTTCCAAAAATACAAATAACAGATCCATGTTTCCTTTATGATGACTGAACAGTTACTTTGGCTATTTCCTCTTCTGGTACGAATGTTAATGTCACCGCATTATAGATAATATGCCAGTGCTATTGCAGACAAGTTTCAGCTCAACGTGTCCAAGTGCAAGGAGATCAACTTTAGCTTTAGCACCATGAACACCAATTTCGATCACATAATTGTAAACGAGAAAAAAAATTGAGGTAGTGTTGTATGCGAAAATCTTAGGGCTCCATATCTCATGTGATAGGCTTTTCGATAAGGCAGTATGCGACAAAGACAGTAAACTTCATGATCTCCTACCACCAGTAAATAATGTAAATATATCTCTTAGACAGCAACGTGTTTTTTGCGTCCCCAAATTTAGGACCAACCGCCTCGGCAATAACTTTATTGTTAAAAATTGTCTATCGCGTTTTACATAGATCAATATATATTTCGATAGGCACATATAAATCAATATATATTCCTTAACATATATTTTTTATCATTTTTTTTTTGTAAATGGTCCCCTTTTAATATATTCTTAGATTTCTATATTTAGTCTTAGTCTTCTGAAACTGGGCAACAAAGATTACTACAACAACAACAACAGCAACAACAATTTATATATACAGGAATTGCGACAGAATTCAAAAGAGTTCGCCTCAAATATAGTGTTCATCAATGAAGTTCTTAATTTTTCTAAAATGTATCGCACCAGGTACTTTACCCTTACCACTTTTAGAAGCATTACGGTAGCAATAAAGCTCGCAGGAAGGACAGCAAGCAAGCGGAAGGAACTGTTTTCAGCTGACTACACTCGGCTAAAGTCGTACGCAAGTGATGAGCTAGCCTAACTGGAGGAAGCGAAAACGAAAATTACTGCGCTGCATGAAGAACTTCAGTCGGTCTCTAGCAAGCTGACAAAAGCCTTTTAATGAGGTTTCCTCTGTACGCGCAAAAGGCGTCAACATCAAGAAGAAAGAAGGAAAACAGAAATAAGATTAGAAAAAACAAGGAAAAGCGACTCACGCAAAGACCACGTTCTCTTTTAGGAAACTTGAGTTCAGTTGAGGTTCCCAGCCAGATTTTTGATGCAATTCAACAGAATCATTCCTTCATTGCTGTGGAGAGAATTAATGTCGATTACACCTGTAAACTTGTAAAACGTTTGCACTTAGATCCGCTGCTGTGGCTGCTAGAAAAAGGTGTTTTCAACACGAACTTGGCCATTTTGAAGAAACAAAATCATGGATCAGCCAGCAGCAGTGCCAAAGGTGCAGACGCTGAACGGGATGATGAAGCGATTGAGTCAGATGATGAGGTTGAAGAGGATGATGAAGTTGGCGAATCAGACGACGAGGCCGAAGCAGATGATAAAGTTGTTGAACTTTGAACAGTTTAAATATAAACATAATGAAACATGAAATTAATTTTGAAAATTGCGTTTTTTTTAATTAGTACTTGGTACTTGCAGTTATATGGCTACAAGTGAGAATTGCATATTTGTTCAAATATATCAATACATATCTGTAATCAATAATAATACGAAATAGCTGTTAACCTCAGGGAACTGCGAAGGCCTCTATCCCTGAAAATGGAATTGCTACAGAACGTTGCTCAACGCTTCCAGTATGGCGAGTGATCCTCCTTGAAAGCTCACGTTTATGACTCGTTCCCCCTTCCCCCCCACCAAAAAAAATCCCCTGACCACCCCTAGGCAATAAATATCGACCGGTCCCTAAGAACCAAACTGTATATTTATTCTGAACTAATTAGCGGAACGGCATCAAGTGTAATGGTATCATATGTGCTCGTAAGCTAACGGTGTGGTATCGAATTTAATAAACAGTTGTAAAGTCAACGGTGTGATATCAAGATTCATATCTAATGGTTCATCATTGATATTTCTAAGTCAACAATACAACATAGAAATTTATAAAATATAAAATTACGTATAATATTAACGGTATGGTATCACAAACCTTATGTTTATACTTGGCAATTCCCAACTTAATGGTACGATGGGTTCAAACTAGCAAATCAAAAGTGGGCTTTACGAAGTCCTTTGTACAAAGTCTAGCTGTAGTGTTGGATCCAGTCTCAAAAGGGCAGGGCTAAAGTAGGGATGTCAGTTTAAGAGGCATCTATGTTCATAGTGATATTGTCTGTTTGAGTCCCTTTCAATCATTTGCTGGCCATTTTTGTCGGGATAAAAATCTTTTTCTTCGTGTCGTACGAAAAGTCCATCCATAAACTTGAAGGGGCAGCCTGCACAGTTTTTGATGCAACCGTTAATGGCAACAATTATGAATGGATTTTTATTGTGCTGTAGCATTTTTCTATGGTGTACGAAAGGTCGCATGACAGGTCTAAACGGCAGACTGTTCCCTCCGTACATTGTGTGTGCTGCCCAGTGTGCTACTCCGGCCGTTTACCGTTGAATATCTGTGTTCATTGGAATGAGTAAAAGGAAAGCCACCACCATTGTAAAATGTTCCTTGAGTGCACGTAGTCTCAATTAAGCGTGCCTAATTACAATAAAAGAATAAAAAACAGGAAAATGAGACTAAAGCAAGCCGCACACTAGGCGAAAACAGCGCGGCGCTACTTTCGCCGCGAAGAATTTAAGCGAATTCAGCTCATGTG
>JAOTRI020140166.1:0-10792 GCA_028564885.2 Zoanthus sanctaehelenae
CCCGTGTGAACGAAACGCGGTTCTGTGCCACAATTGGACCGGTACCAAATCGGACCGGTCTCGTGTAAACGGGGTCTTACTGTTTCCTAGGGCAACTTATTTTTTATGGGCGTATTGACAATCCCTGACATTTTAAATTTTTTGGGGGTGATGCTGAGGTAGTTAAAAAATGTTCACATTTTTTGAGAGCTGCTAACGTACAGTAGTTGAATCAAAGTTAATTACACATACCTACTCCTTCTAGTATTTGCTGCATTACCTCCTGTGGAAAAAACTAACATTTACTCACTCATAATAGCCACAACTTCTATAGATAAATCCAGTATAGTTTATTAGTTATCTACCAGGTAGCATTTGTTTAATTGCAATAAATTGGTTTTCAAATTACACCTTTTGCTGTTCATTTTACGCAGAATGTACACTCATTTACGTCAGTTCTCGCTACTGATTGTTCATTTCTATTGAATGTTTGTATTATTAGATTGCTTTGTTCTTCTTTCTTCACCAGTTATGTGGCCACTACTATAATATCTCTTAAAAGTTTAAGATTAAAAGGAATAACAACAAAGCAAAACCTACGTTCAGTCTTCTTCGTTATATCACTTCTTACACCTCTAGGTCTTTAGCAACTCTACTAAATTTCTTAGTCTTACTATTATATAGTGACTATAATGCCAATCATTTATCTTGCAACTCTACTTAGTAACTTTCAATCAAGACCCGACAAGAACTTGATGGAACGTCTACTTATCCTAAATGAAGGCTGCTTTGAAAAACTTTCTCAGATAGAAAAATCACATGGATTGACATAAAACTTCTACAGTAGCATTATCGGATTTTTTCTGAAAGAATGGTTAAATTTTTAGAAGAGATCTCAATAGAGGATGTTCCTTAAAAAGCATATAAAAGCTATTGCGCAAATTCATAAATTTGGGACGTCAACGTATAGAAACGTTTACGCCTACATCCTAGTTGGCAGCTTCTTGTACAAAAACAAACAAAATATTTAGATCTATATATTTAAACTATTATAAATAGAAATTTTTTATTTTTGCTAAAAGGATAGTTTCACTACCATTGATAATTAATCAGAATTCCGAAAGTCGAGTGAAAGTTTCTCAAGCAACAAAGCATGTACTATCTTCTTGTTAAAGAGTAAAACTCTTAGAAATTTAAGTAACGGTTAAACTAATAATTATATTATAAAACATCGGTGTAAGTTTTAAGTTAATTTCTAAATTTCTAAATTTTTTACACGTGCTCGATAGCTCATTAACTTTTTTTTTCTTACGTATAACTTCTCGTAAATACGAGGAATACAACAAAAATACATCAGATAACCAAACATTGGCTAGAGCCATAGCAAAACAAAATTCGAAAGAGAAAACTATTCTTTTTCTTTCAAAACAATAATAAAACTCGTTAACGTTTGCTTAGCTACACAGCTCAGCTCACTTATGTTCTTTTTTTTTTTAATTTCAGAGCGCAACTTTCCGTTATCTTGCCAGAAGCTATTTAATTATATCCATTAGCAAAGTAAATATCGTTCAAATGTTCTAGAAAAATACATTTTTCCAAATCATTCAAGTTAACTAGCAACAGCTGACAAAATTGTACGTAAATGGTAAACTTCATACAAAAACCAAAATGCATTGAAAACTGTACGTATCGTAATAATATTCAATTGGGGAATTTTTCTGCGGTTATTCGAATGCTGAGTCCATAGATCAGAATGATTTTTATCTTAAGAACTAACTGAACATGCACTATAGGCACTTTAACACATCCCAGTTCCACTGAAAATCACTAAAACCTCGAAAACGAAAAGTCTATAAATAAACTCTAATGGCAGCTATATTCTTAAGGTAGCTTCTGAACATGTTCTTAGCCATAATCATTCCCTCAAAGATATGCTTCTTATCCCACTTACGTGATTCTGTAGGGAAAGCTCGAGAATCACTTTGTATTTAAAAAGCTAAAATCGTTGAACCTTTTGGTATCAACAAACGTAATGAAGCCAGGCGCTCACTTTGACATAGAATTATAAGTATAACGAAGCTTAAGCATGGTGGAGCACGCATGCGTGCCTAGAGCGGACTGTGCTTGTGTTCTTTGTTTATGCTTGTTTCATGGATGTTCATATTGGTGAAACAAAACGGAATAAGCATAATGAGAAAAGAAAATGTTTGTTTTTCCTTGTGCTTATTTCACACGTGTTCACACTTGGATTTTATTGTGGTTGTGGCCATCACCAGATCTTTCCTTTCTCTTGTGCTAATGCTTATTTCGTTTGTTTAACCAGTGTGAACATCCGTAAAATAACGCTCTGCGCACGCGTACTTTTCAATCTCTTGTGCTTTTTTTACAAATGTGAACCAGGCTTACTGACGCAAATATTGTACCATTCTTTACATAGCGTCCGGATACCATACATTTCTTTCGTATTTCTTGTATTTTAAAACAGCTGTATTTCGTTAACTGATCATCCGTTTAACATCAAATTTTGGGATTTTGCTATTCATGGTGTGGTCTTTCGTTATATACTAGTCATATTTTATACGTATGAGAATTAAGGGACTTATGCTCAGGCTCTCCCGGTATGAAATCCGGCAATCCTAGGAAGTAGTTACAAGGATTTGGGGTGTGGGGTGCCACTGGACCTTTTAGATCTGACCGGGCTTGTTTTAAACTTTAAATGTCTGGAGTTTGGTACCCTGCTATTCTAAAATAGCAAATCCTTTAAAATCAGTTCACGTCGAAAAGCAACGAAGCGGGACGCTGGACAATCTTGCTGTCTGCGAGTTCCAGGAAAAAGAAACTGCACCGATTAGCAAATAAATCAGGAAAAAATTCACGTACATCAGAACCCAGTCAAACGGATTCTTATTTGGGAAGAATAGTTGCACACTGTAATAAATAATCAATAAATATTGTGAAAGTTTGTACCCTGTTTTAGATATTTTGTTTTATTTTTAGAACGTATACTGACACTTTTCGCCCGACTTTTGTAAGACGTAAGCGTGGTCTATAACTTGACAAACACATGTAAACCTGCTATATCTTGCATCTGGGAAGTTGCTGTACGGTAATTTTTTCAATATTTAAACTTTTAATTTTTTGTTTTGTCATGGAAGACGGCATATTAGACAAAGAGTTAGCGAATTTCTCAATTTAAAGAAAGTTCAGTTAATAAAGTTAGCGAAGAGGTGAGGTTTGCATATCTGACGGACTTGGAAATGGAAAATATTTTAGAGAAACCCAAATGTTCTAAAAGAAATATTTCGTGCGTATCGTATTTCTGTCGTGTTATGGATACACTTAGGGACTGTTCACATGAGGCGAGATATTTCGCGGGGGATAGGGTTATCTCGGTGTTGTAGGGATGAAACTGACCCTGGTTCACATGAGAAAACTTGACCATAAGATATCTCAGTTAATATTGTTAAGTAACCGCCTTCTTGTCTCGTTTTGATAGAAACGCATGCGCACGATTCACGAAGTTGTCCCTAACCATTGAGATATGTCGGTGTGAACCGTTCACATAGACCGAGACAACTTTATCCCTAGGGCTATCCCTACCTTCCAGACCAAGATATCTCGCAACACCGAATTGAACGGAATGGCTGGAACATAAAGTAAATGTAGAGAAACTTGGGTCGACTCGAGATATCTTGGAGGACCGAGTTATCCCTAGCCCCCGAGATATCTCACCTCATATGAACAGATCCTTAGGAATTTGGTAGACCTCTGGAGACTATAGGGAAGCACTCGGTTTCGCCTCGTGCTGCTCAAACGCTATTCTCGCGCTCTCACAACTTCCCGCGTAAATCCATAGATAGACACACGTTACGCATGAATTATTTCTTAAATGTTATCAAAACCATGTACATTGAACAGCTGCATATATATGTAGACGTCTTTCATAAATGGCGACCATTTTAGTATTCTTTTGTCTTTATTCATATTAGCCTCACAAGCTTCGTTTAAGGTGAGATATTATTCTGAATTTTCTGCTTGAACACAAGGCTAGTTTGGCTAATTTGAATGAGAACCCTTATATATCATTCATGGAATATGTGGCAGCAACCAGATATACTATACTTGGTTGAACTTGGAGACTGTGATGTAAAACAACAGATATATAAGTTATAAATTGAAAGTATCGTTCAAAAGGTACTTTATCGTTAAGATATTGCGAGCGACTTTCGCCAAAGAGAAGAAGTTTTTGAAGTTTCAAGTTTTTATTTTTTTGATACTCGTCATAAATACATTTAACATTTAAAGTAAAATAACTGCTTACACCAGATAAAGTAAACAAATTTACTTACAGCTAAGAACAAGTAATATATAATATATATACCTTAAACATAATATATAAGTATATGAAAATTTAAAATACATTAAAAAGTTTTAAATTATTGAAATTTAAAATAAATCAGTCAGACGATATCCTAATAGTCAAAACTAATCTAGAGGATACCCTGTACAATAATATGTTTGGTGTTCAGAGGTAACACAAAAAATTCTAATAATCAGTCGCACTTACTATAGGTTAAAGTAATAAAAAGTTTGAGATCAAATGAAACTTGCATAGCTATTAATTTTAAAATTTTTCAGCTTTTTCATAAAAATGAAAAGCGAGCAGCATTGCTTTAAATCAAAAGAAATGGCATTCCATAGAATGGCCCCCATATAACGGATGGACCTTTTCCCAAATTGATCAGAATTAACAGACTTGATGTATATGTTTCTGTTCTGAGTTTTTGTCTTGTGTTAAATCATCCGCTTAACATTACAGAAATGCTAGATAAGCGCAGGCTCCATAGATCACAACATGTAAAAACAGCATTTGTAATTAAAGAATCAAAGCATATAACCAAATCGAGTCAAGTAACTCTTAAAGTCAAAATTATAGTCATAAATATTTTTATACTCTCGCCTCATTTCTCTCAATAGCCCTTCCTTGCAACAGCAATTGATATAGATAGCACAAACGAGCTATATATGTTAGCAGCCATGGACAGCTGTTTCAGCCTTTTTAGGCCTCACCAGCATGACATAGCTAGCACACATAGGCTCATGCACCTTTCCAAAACGAACCGATAATGGTAAATGCGCAATGCTTGTGGGGCATGTATAAACACAAGTATAAACAGCACAAACGTGATTTTAGATAACTTGAAGACACTGTATTGGGCATTAAGGCCACGTTGGTAGAACGCCTTAAACCTACTATAAAAATAGAGAGCCTGAGTACTAGCATTTATCCACAGACAGCCTTTTACGGTCTTGTAAGCATAGCAAAACAGAAAAACATGGCATTAGTGCTCGAACTTTCTGCGTGATTTTGAAAACAGGTAAATTGCGAAATTTATTTCCATAAAAAAACATTTACAAGGTATTTAGCACTGCTTGCAAATGACATTTTTTGTCTCCAGTATCAACAGTTAATTTAATTATTTCAAGTAGATACGCGATCACAAACCTCAGAGGCGAGAAGATTGATCAATGTTTTTTCGCTTTCTTGTTCGTGGAACATCCTTCGATTATCACCTTTTGAAATTCAAGCACATTAAAAAAGTTACCTTTTTTCCTGCTTATATGCACAATGGTCAACACTCGAAATAGAGCATTTTCGTATTTGCAGAAGCTGCTTTCTACAAAAAGAAAACGGACTCAATTTCTACAGTCTTAATGTCTATTCACATGAGGCGAGTTATCTCGTTCTGATAGGAACACACGCGCATGATCCACAAAGTTGTCCTTAATCCCCGACTGAACTGCTGACATGGACCGAGACAACTGAAATTTACCCTTAGAGCTATCATTACCTTCCAGACCGAGATATCTTGCATCCCCGAGTTATCTCGTATCGCCGAATTATCTCGTATCCCCGAATTATCTCGTATCCCCGAATTATGTTACATCCCTGAATTATCTCGCATCCCCGAATTATCTCGTATCCCCGAATCATCTCGCATCCCCGAATTATCTCGTATCCCCGAATTATCTCGTATCCCCGAATTATCTTGTATCCCCGAATTATCTCACATCCCCGAATTATCTCGTATCCCCGAATTATCTCGTATCCCCGAGTTTTCTCGCATCCCCGAATTATCTTGTATCCCCGAATTATCTCGCATCCCCGAATTATCTCACATTCCCGAATTACCTCGCATCCCCGAGTTATGTCGGTTTCGTGTGAACGGAATGACTGAAAATTGTCTCCGCCCAAGATATTTCGTAGGGCAGAGAAATCCCAACCACCGCGATATTTAGACCTCATGCATGTGAACAGGCACTTAGCCAAGTTTCCTTGTTAAATATTCAAAACTACTAGTGAGAGAGATCGAGCGCAAGAAGTCACATCTCCAACAATACACACAGTTGTAAAGAATGTAAAACCACGTTGGCATTAGGAATACTTAACTTCATAGTGAGGCTAAGACTGTACAGATTGAGTACGCTGTCATTGTAGAAATCAGCAAATACAAATGCTGCAAAAATTACCTATTGTAGATCACACCTACCATTTTTGGCCGCAAGTGCAATAGCTTTTGCCTGAAATGAAAGAAAAGTTTTATCACAAAATAGCAATAATTTATAAGAAATTCGACAAAGAGTATCTAAGCATTGAAGGTTTTCTAACTAACTCTTTTACGCTAATTTTTATGTTGCAATATCAAACAGCTTTTTTAATAGTTTAAAGCTCAATTACAGTTCGAGTTTTCCATAACAATTTTCATTCCATGTATTTGTTACTAAGACACGAACGAGAACTCAGACTGGACGTCTATTTTGTTTACTTGACAAAAACCCGACAATATTATTTGCTCAAGAAATCCTTGTTATGGGTAATCCACGTGCGTAAATGTTTATAATAATATGGCTACCTCGGGCAAGCTCCGGTTTTAACATGTATTCTCTTCTTGAACATAAAATAATTGGGGAAATAAGTTTATTTGATTTAAGTTGTCAGTTAAAAGAGGCGAAGATCCTGGAATTGGAAAGTGAAATCTACAAGTCATTGTGCTTATGTACTGCATGTCATTCGAAAGTTTTCCGTCGACTTGAGAGTAGGCCTTTATCCAGCTAGAAAAATTTACATCTAAATAAAGTCTATATTAATATTTTTTTTTATAATTACGCCAGTCCTTTAATGATGTAGCGCTTTCACCTACTATGCTATGGCAAACCTTGCAGTTATTGGGAGCAGGTCACATTAAGATGGTTCATGATCATCAATGCAGTTCAAAGGTTGTTCAGTGAGTATTGTGAAGTGGATTAAAGCACGAACTTAGTAATAAATAGCGATCAGTAAATAAACAACTATTTTTAACCACCGGAACTCGATATGTTTAAAAAGCAAGGCTACTGATTGGCTGACAACACACGGACTCTATGACCTTGTTCAACATAAGAGTTCCCGCAGCTCAAAGGTAGAGCATCCGCCCTGTGTAAGAAATGTCATGGGCTCCATTTCCACCTTAGTCGGTCTTATTCCGAGTTCATTGACTCTGTACAATTGTTTATGTGTTTATATGTTGGTACGAACTTCGTGTTTACCAAGAACATAATTCCTTTTTTCATTACTGATATTGCAAAGATTAAACGCAAATAATTCCAACAAAAATGCAAGCACAGCAATTCAATATGATTAATTCAATTACAATAACATTACGTTAAGTTGATGTTACACGATCCAACTTTAACCCTTTCAGTCCCAATCGGTTATCAGCATCTAACTTCTCCATATATAGCATACATAAAATGAAACATTTAGTAATGAGAAAATGAGAATTGATCAAACGAAGCAAACTAATGAAGATTAAAAGCAAAATTCTCTCAAACTTGTTCAATGAAATGTGTTAGTTCAAGTTGGGAGAATTTAACAATATACCTGGGATTAAAAGGGTTAAACGGATCGTTCCGCAACGCTAACATGGTAGTGAAGCCAAATTGTAGAGAAAGTTTTTGCGCGGCAAAGCTTTGCGAGTTTTTGAAATGGTTTGAAAAACGTTTAACACAAAATGACAAATTTTGAGAAAGTTACCTTGTATCATGTGTCACAGCAACTTTTAAAGTAAAATCGTTACATCGCAAGAAGTCGCGTTAAAACGTTGGATCGTGTAACACCACCTTTGAACAGTGTGGCAACAATTTTGTAAGGTAGTTATCAGGTTAGTGACAGGAGTTACATACGGCATATTGCTGAACTTCTGGGATGGTGGATTCCGCAGCGAATGCCAACAATTTCTGCAGAGCCCCCGACGTCTGGATCACCTTGAAACGAAGAAAACAACTTGCTACTAACAGTGTCATAATATCACTGATTAATTTTAAGAATTCATCTTTTTCTATGGTCGTCCAAACCTTTGTACTTCGGTCATTTGCTAGCAATTGATATTCAACCGTGTAGGTGGTGTGTTCTCTAATTTACCGAGTCATCTGGTCGATTCTGACCAATCCCAAGCGCGATTTTCTCCAGTGAACGAAGGTTGCTTATGAAATTCTGATAGTCTATGCAAAAAACACGAGGGAAAACCACTAATTTACTCTTTCTCCCTTTACAGTAGCAGTAAAAATACATTAAATGACGAAAATGGAACAATATTGTCATTACAATAAAATAGCGTTCTTGCAGCAGTAAGTTTCTATAACTAGTAGTAGTATATATGAGATCTTTCACGTGGAGATGTAAAATAATCGATTCGTTAAACATTGAGACTCGCTCCTATTCACCACGCAATTGCAAAATGGGCAATAGGAAATCTTACCTGCACACTCTCGGTGTCTTGCAGGCAGTTTGTGAGTACTTGTAGTGCTTGAACATGAAGGTCATCATATTCTTTCATTCCAACAAAACTAATTAGCTTCTCTAATCCTTCCAGTTCACGAAGTGCTGTTCGATTGTCAGCTAAAATACACAAATCACAATCAAACGCGGAGTATAGATACTGCATATGGTGGAACTAATTTATACAACTTGCTGCATTTGAGAATTGTAGTTGTTGAAACCCACTCAACAAGCTGGGTTATCCAGTTAGCAGAGTTCACCTATTGAACGCCCAATAATATATCCGGGATAATCAGGCGTTCCTGAAAACAACAGCACAACTACTACTGGTATGTAAGTTTGCAAAAAGAACCAATTGAGAGAGTGCAGGTGGAAAGAATTTTGTTTAAACATCAAGTAATAAACTTGAATTTTGTGAAACCACCGTCCATATTAAAACAAAATTAAAGTATCTTCCTGGATTTTTATTGACAATATGAATGTCACAATAATCACTTACTAGCGCCTATAATCAACCCAAACAATGACATCACTCACCATCCATAGTGATTTGTATTAAACTTTCCAGTGCAAGCTGTTGGATTATTGCATACTCAGAATCTAGTAGCACCAGTAACGGTTGAATACCTGAAAAAGAATTCACGTTCATGATCAAATCAATGAGCTATACAAACTAAGATTTGAGCAATAATATTCAATAATGTCTTTTAAATATAATAGTACAGTATGTCATTAAGAGTTCGATGTACTGAATTTTCATGCCAACCATTGTTATAAAGCACGTTCATTTTGACAGAAATACGTGTAATGCTGAAAGACAGCCCTCCTTTTAAACTCTCCAGCTATCACTACCAACCGTTTAGCTCTCTGATTGCTGCCCTGCTCTGATAATCCTGGACCAATAATGAAATCCCTTCCACAGCATTTTTCTAAAAGCAAAATTTTAATTTACACTTTGATAAAACAAAAAGGGTACACGTTAATTCAATAACTAAAATACAAAAAGAGAAAAGAGCAAAAATAGAATTCAAATGTTCGTGAACTTAATGTTCAGCAAATACGTTTTGTGTACCTGGGAGATATTAAATTGCATAGTAACTTCAAAATTACAGTGAGGAAAGTGATAACATTCATGAACTCAACAAACCTGAACGTCACAGTCAGGAGATGACAATAACACAATCAGTGGCTCAAGACCTCCTTGTTCAAATATTTCGACTTTGTTGGAATAATCAACTGCAATAAAACAGTAGATTTCACAACGCGAGTATACAATTTTATTCAAGGAAGTTTCAGGTACAATTGAAAGCACAAATTTTGGTGAGACACATTCAATAAAGGCAAGGAAAAAACAACCCGTGGATGGGAGGTTGAGGGTACTCAGATGAACGTTTAGGGTGGGAGTGTGCAACTGAACCTCAAGCTCTGTTTCAGTTTATAACTACAACTTGATTTTGATACCTTGATCGAAATTAGCAAATTGCGATCCTTTCAAGTCAGCTGACATAAAAAAATCAGCAATACAGGAGATAAAGAGACGACAGCGATTTGCAAGTGAGTTCCAAAAGAAGGATTAGGACTGTAAATAATCACCAATATCAAAACCCAGTCAATCTAATTATCATCCGGGAAAAATTGTTGTATACCTGTTCATAAATATTAACAAATCTATATCCTGTTCTAGGCAAAACTTTCTGTGATTTAAATACCCTGCTTTAGACTGGATGGTCTGAAACCATACAGTATGGTCAATATCTAGGAGAACCCCCTGGGACAAGATGTAAATTAGGGAGCTGATTAATTACTATAATGAAATACATGAAACCTGTAAAAGTAAAGGACACTTTAGACAAGCAGTAACATAGAGTCACTGATGTTACGTACATTAAGTGCTTAGTCAGCCACGATAAAAAGTTAGTTTAACCCTCTGACTACTGGGAGGTTTTGCCATTTTGAACAATTTTTTGTATGAAAACGATCATTTGGCTTTCTCTA
>JAOTRI020140177.1:0-21111 GCA_028564885.2 Zoanthus sanctaehelenae
TAACCAAAGTTGGACCTTCGCATGGTCTGGAGGGACGGTTTGGCGGTCATACACCAAATTCTTCACACTCAAATACTGTACTTCTCTCAATTTACTCACTCTCCACCAAAATTTAGGGTAGAGAGTGGCCTTAAGTATAAGTGATTCAACACTAGACGTTTATGCTGATGATACAACTTTATCAAAATGCACTAGTTGGGAAAATGCTCCTCATCTGACACAGTCTCTAAATCAAGATCTCAAATGTGTAGATGAGTGGTCAACAAGAAACAAAATGTTCATTAACTCTCAGAAAAGTATGTCCATGCTGGTAACAGGCAAACGTTTGCGGAACCTTGTCGCCTCTACCTCAATAGATGTTAGCTTTAGGGATAACTTTAGATCAGGATCTTTCATTTAATCGCCAAATTGAGGAATTATGCAAAAAGCTGGCAAAACGTATTGGACTTCTTCGTCACATTAGTCCTTATCTAAAACACAATCAACGTGAAATATACTACTCTACGATCATTAAACCTGTAATGCTTTACGGTAGCACGATTTGGACTTCTTGAAGTAAAGAAAATCTTTTGAAAGTCCCGGGTCTTCAAAAACGTGCGGCTAGAATTATCCTTGATGCCAAAAGAACAGCATCTTCTGTCGACTTATTTAACACCTTAAAAGGGGTTCCCTTTTATGCTGAATCATATGTAAATCGATGCTCTCTAACCTACAAAAGGCTGAATGGAAATACCCCTGAATATATAAATAATCTACTTTTCAGAAACTCTGACATTCATAATAGATCAACTAACGTGGGCCAGTTAGAGATTCGTTCGAAGCTTGTAGCTGTTTTGGACTTCCCTTCGCAAGTTCTTTTGCCTGACAACTCATTTACGAATACAGCGATGCCATTGAGGCCTAAATCAACACGAAGCTCGTTTATATCATTTTCATTTAAAATTACGGTGTTCAACTTACCAATAGAGAAAAATATCGCCCTGGGAATCCCTACAGTTACCATCTATATACTGTTATTTCTTTCTATATATGTTGTAGTTAATTTTTTCCTATCCTATATCTTATTCCTACCCCACCCCACTTCACTATCTTTCACTTACCCCCATATAACTCCACTCTAACCATTTTTCTTTTTCATTTTTTGGTGCTCACGAGAATTTGAACTCTCAACCTCTGGATCTCTGGTCCTCTTCCTTATCCACTTGACCACACAAGCAATCGTTGCAATCCACCCTACAATTTTAAACCTTATAACTTATAGGTCCAAATCTCACCGCTATAATGACTATAACTTAATCATTAAAATAAATTAGTTGTAAAAAAAATAAACTAGTTAGAAAACAAAATTAGCTGAGACAAAAAATTAACTACAACATATAACACCGAACGCATTCCTATTACATTTATATCAATTTCAACCTTCTCAACGGTTCCTTTGCTCGCTTCGAGCTCGTCTGTTGAGTACCCAGTGATTATTACTTCTTGTTCCAAATGTAAAGATTCGTTAGTTTTCGACATTCGTAAAAAGTAGGAAATTATCTTGGGTAGAATCATTGTGTAAACCTGACCAATGCACGAAAGGAAGAATGGATATTTCAGGATGTCGGATTACATAATTATCCCATAATGCGGAATGTGTTGAAGGAGAATAATGATGATGATGATTGGCTATAATATAGAAAAAAACTGATAAATATGTTTGATTTCAGTTACGCTATTGGTGCAAGCTAAGAATCTTACTAAAAAACTCAAGCACGCACAGCTCTATGAGCTGCTGCTTCTGATCTCTTGGTTTGGCTGGCTCGTTGGCAATAAAATGATTTTTTCTCTTTTTGTTAAAGATACAAGTAGAAAAAATGCAGTGCCAAAACCAAAAACTCGTTGAAGCAGCAGTAGATGGCACAGAAAGGTAATCAGTGAAACCACTAACAGTTCTTTAACACATTGTGCATACAAGAGCTGGTTGGTTGTCTTCCCGATCCTACTGAAGATCAGTGTTATAATCACTTATAACACTTCCGAATAGAACCAATAATAAGACCCGCTCATACACTCAAACTAAGCATTACTGTATCTGACAATTTATGATCTAGTAATTAGATTTTTTCCTGGATAGCGAAATATTTTCCACACATAAGTGACAATATATAGTATATTCTAGTCAAGTTTCAAACCGCTGCAATGAATTGATCATCTTGCTGTAATCTAACCCCCTTGTAAGCTAGCCTGCTACATTGGATTGAGACTCAACCAACAACAGCATACAGCAGATTTAGAAGATTAGGGTTTTCAATAGACTGAGATGGGCAGGTCACGTACACCAGAGCCAGTCCTGGACGGGCTAATGACAAACTCATATGTTGGAAGGCTGGCAGGAAGGGAAGAGGAAAACCCAAGAAGCCCTGGGAGGATGTCACTGAAGACGAACTTCGTACCTGCAAACTTTCCATTTACACGGCCGAAGACAGAGAAACGGAGGAGAATTCAGCGTGATGCCAAACAGCGACAAGTCAAACCCCCTCATTAGGGGACACAGAGACTATAAATACATAGTGATGTAAATTTCTGGTGCATTGCCAAAATTTGAAGCGCATTGGAAGTCTGATTATCATACCTACAATTGAACTTATCATTTCTGTTTCTTTCTATTGCTTCTGTTTCGTGTCTAACCAGTCGGAATCATATTAGGATGATCATAGGTGAAATCAGAGTGGAGTGCTGATAAGCTCAGTTGCACTAATCTCTGGGATTTTAAGGCACGTAAATGCAATCACAAATGAATTTTGAGGCGCATAATTAAAAGTCTAGTTGCACGTGTGACCAGCTGGTCGCTAACTTTGAGCCCAGGGTTAAGGCTAGTGCTAGTATATACCATTTTGTTGAATTATTTAACCTGTTGTAATAGGTTTGATAAAGTGGGTTAACCAGCCCATTGTAGAAAGGTAAGTTAGTACAGAAACTTGATGCTTTCATTTTGCTGTTGGTGGATGAGACTCAACCCATTGTTACGGGATAGCTTATAGTGGTTTTAGCTCCAAGTATATACAAACTAAATTAAAGAAACCTAATGGTCTCAGCCCGATTTGCCCGTCTTCTTTAAGCCGCTCTGGGTTTAGCCAAGGAGCTGTAATTGATTAGTATTGTATGTTTGCAACTTTTAATATCTTTTAAAACAGGTCCTCACCCCAATACCTGGGTTCGAATCCCGATGATCCCTTAAAGTAGTTCTCAGGCTTCTGTCGCACGTATGGCTTAAGTGTGTAAATACTACAGCCACCATTCATTACGTAAAAATTATATTTACAGTCACCTGTTTTGTACTTTTTTTTCTTTTAAAGTTTGAGATGGCACCTTTGTGGAAAAAATGATAAGGGCTCGTCATCTAATAGTCTTCCGAATGTAGCCAGCATAGAAAGTAAGAGTTCTTCATCTGACATTACTGAGAGTGTAAGAAACACTTGGAGCAAATGTACTTCATCTGATGAGCCTCAGATTCTACGAAACAAAGGGAGCGAATTTACTTCATCTGACGGGCCTCAGAGTGGAAGCAGTACAGGGTACAAATGTACTTTATCTGGCGGGCCTCAGAGTGGAAGCAGTACAAGGTACAAATGTACTTTATCTGGCGGGCCTCAGAGTGGAAGCAGTACAGAGAGCAAATTTTCTTCATCTGATGGGTCTCAGAGTGAAGGAAGTATTGGAATAAAAAGTAGGCCAATTTTTGTTTAATTATTCCTATCAAACATTAGGACGTTTTGTTGTGTTTCGCATGCTTCCAAAGTGCAGAATTTACTATTTTTTAGAACTGTCCTTAACATAATGTATTTTTATTTCATCTTTGGTTTCTTAAATATCATTTGTTTTCAATTAGAGATAATGTATTTTACATTTCATTGAAAAAAAGATCATTTAGTCCCGCAGTCAGTATAACGCCGTTGTCATCCGTAAGCTATTGAATCTATTCATTAAGCTATATTTCGTAGATTGTTTTAAAACACAGAGTTGCTAACTTTTAGTCTATACGATTTGTGTTGCAGCGGCTTTGACTGACATTTTGCGCAAAGGTCAGGCTGTTGGTGGAGGAAAAAACGCTTACATTGCTCATCGGGAAGAAACCCACAGCATGGTACGGCTTCAACAATTTTACTATCTATAAAGAAGCAGTGATACTGCCTCTAGAAGTCTTATTTTGTAGATGTTTTAATCACTGCTGAATTTAAGTTCAACATTATCCAATGCTATCAAATTCTGTTTTCTCCATATAAATTGAAGAATTAGCTTACCATCAGATAAACGTTTTTCATGTTCTGAAACTATGCATTCTAGGAATATTACTCGATTGAAGCATCTGTCGTCATTTGAATAATTTTTATTAGTAACGATAATAATAGAAAATATATGTCTTAGTCTATAGCTCTTGAAGCAATGTTTGAGTGCTTTCTACAGCTACTTTCTTATTTTGATTGACAGGAGAAAAAGCAACTAGGAAAGAAAATTGGTTACCAAAACTTGCAGCCTGGGATAGTGGCTGAAAGGTATCGTTTTTACCATCTTACCTATTATTATTGTTGATACAAGAATAGTTTGATTTTCTTTGGTATAAGAAATAGGCGGAAGCAATTTTAAAATATCGATAGATTAAGTGTATTCAATCAGATGCGCTGGAGAGAAATACTGAGCACATAGTTTAGGTACTGGAGCTTAATTGATTTCGTCTGTTCGCAAAAGTTTCGTGTTTTCTAATTAAGAATATTTCTACCTGCAAATAATCGTGTTTAAAACTGGTTTGTTCCTCTATACAGATATAGCTGAGGCTGCCTGTGTAATATCAATCTTTACTGTCCATAGTTCAATTCTTGCAACGTCTACTCGATCGTTTAGTTGCTCAATAAACAGCCAATATTACCAACGACAATGATTAAACTATGATTAATAGATTCTTGTTATTAAAGAGATTGATAGAACAACTATTTCAGGTAATTTTTTTGATAAATTTATAGTTTTGACCAACACATGTACAGCGGAAATGATGATCAAAAATATCTGAGTCTGACTTGAAGCGCAACTATTTTTTTCTAGAAACTACATCACTGCAACTTTTTCCGATAATCTGATTTTCTTATAATGTTGAACTTCCCAAACTCAAAAGATCATGTTTGCTTTTTTGCTGTTCGCAGCCTTGTAAATTAAAGCATCGCTCAAATTGAGATAGCATCAGGTGTCCGTGACATGGAAAATTATCTATCTGCTGTTCCACGAAACTCTTACAAATTGATCTTTTTGAGTCTTAATTGTTCTTGAGAGTGCAAATGCAATTTTATACATCATGTTTGAAGATTTTACAGTCGGCTCCCATCAGTGCAGCAAGCTGTTTCAAACGGTTAAGCAACTTTAATTTTGATAGTTAAAAGTGGAAAATAAAAATGATCAATACAGTCTAAAAATAGTAGTTGCAAAAGGAGTCAAATTTACGGTAACATTTGTCAACAGTTCAAATTTATTTTATGTATTCCTACCGATAAATATCTTTATTCCATATTTAGTTGACTTCTTTGCAGATTTTGGTATAGATTTATGTAATAATGAGCTTAAATACTCATCCGAAACTTCCGCAAAACGGGATTCAGCCGCCATTGTCTTGGTTTACTAGGCCGGCACTTTTCGCTACTAGTAGGCTATAACAAATATAGCCTACTAGTAGCTCAACCAATCAGAACGCAGCATTGATAATAGCCTACTAGTTGGATTTTACTAATATAAAAATATAGTATTTCTTTATGCATTTAATAGTTTCATTGAACTTAAATATGGAGTCGTAAAGCTATCTTTATTTGGATTTACTTTTTATTTTCTATTTAAAACTGTCAGCCTTTTGTGGTTTTTTAATGTTCAAGCGAAGCATCATTCAAAACCATTCTTTCTAATGTTGCAGTAACGAATTATTTATGTTATTTCTTTTGACGTTAAAGTTTTTGTTTCTCACCAATATTTCTTATTTGTGAAATTACTCTGTTGATTATGGAGTTTCCGATCAGGCTGTTATACTATGGTTGTGGGCTACCTCACGTTTCGTGTATAATTTCATTTGTTTAAAATATATGATGGTCGTTTTTTCTTCTCTGATAATCAAATAAGAAAAGAATTGTTATATCCAGCCATTCTCTGTAATTTATTCCTGCACATTCTTTATCAAGATCAATAGTGGACGGGTATTCTGAGTTTTTTCCCAGAAGTTAAATGCTAAAACATTGTAAAACGATATACACGTATCATTATCTGGTCAAATAAAAAAATCTAGAAAAAGGCGCTATTTAATGGTAAACAATCATATAAAACTGACAATAAGTGATAAACCTAAGGCTGCTAGATCCAAGGGCATAAAAGCAAGTCTTGATTACACCCTTTTGTGTGTTCAGATCTGGCTTCAAAATGTCTCTCATAAAAAGCATCCCAAAATTGTTGTTAAAGAGATGGTCGAAATATGGCGATTTGGTGTCCGTATTGTGGCTAGCATGACGTTTATTAATGTTTGTGTGTTTGAATGCGTATTGATAACCAACTGAGCAATTTTACCAAAACAATTATTCGCCTCAGGCTTAGTGTAATTGTAATAAAGGTTTCTGGTGCTCCACCTATATTTAGTCGTAGTTGGCTACTAGATGGAATTTCATTAGAAGCATAAGGAATAAGGGGAATACCACATAACTGGTTCGTTAACTATTTAACAGACTGAAACCAATATGTTGACTTGGGGAGTGACTTATGGTCGTGGGTCGTGGAGATTACTGAAGTCGTGGCTCGCTGACTTGGGTAGTGCGTGCTAAATTTTCTCAGCAGACTCTGTTTTATGGTATTCCGCAAGGGAGTACACTTGGGCCACTATTGTTTTTGATTTACATACACGATTTACACAATTCATATGACAAACTAATTACAAATCTTAAGATTTTTGCTGACGACACCAATGTTTTGGCCTTTTCCGGGAATCTGAAAACACTTGAGAAACTAATGAATGAAGAGCTTGCAAAAGTGAAAAGCTGGTGTCATGTCAACAAATTATCTATAAACATGACAAAAATAAATTACATGGTAATCAAATCTTCATGTAAAAAAGATGTTGCCATTTTTTTAAAAGAATATTGTTCTTTTATTCGAGTTGATGCGTGTTTAATCTTACAGTGTTTTTATTGACAGTTGCACTTTGTTTTCTCCAGGAAAAAAACAACGAGCTGGTTATAACAGCTCCTGGAACTGTTGCTGCGGCCACCGAGTTCGATTTCTTAGCACCTTCATCTCCGTTTACCACCTCGTTAGTCCAACCTGTGTACATAAATCCCTTGTGTGACAGACCAGGTCACTCAAGTAGTTACAGGGAATCGCGCTATGGGAAAACAAATAGTACTGTTGATCCATTCGACGATAAGCTATAAACTGTCGTTACCCGTGGTGACAAATGAAATCAGCATACAAAAACTTTAAAATTTACATATGATGTTCTGCCAGCTTTTGTAAACATTTTCTGATGACGATAAAGAAGATGAACGGAAGAAGAACAACAAGAACAACATGATGATGATGATGATGATCAGTGATGCTGCTGCTGCTGCTGCTGCTGCTGCTGCTGATGATGATGATCAGTGATGCTGCTGCTGCTGCTGCTGCTGCTGCTGATGATGATGATCAGTGATGCTGCTGCTGCTGCTGATGATGATCAGTGATGCTGCTGCTGCTGCTGATGATGATGATGGCGGTTAAGATAATTACAACGATTGTGGTTGTATCTCTTCTAGCCAAAGTGACAAAAAAAATTATTTCAGAACTCAAGTTTTTATGAATATCTGCTGATGATGAAGAACATGAGGATGGTGGAGGGCGCAGTTCCTGGTGATAACATTAATGTTGCTTTAACTGCCGTTCTGCTAAAGTTTTGTTGCTTTCAAACTGATAGCAGTTTTTAACTAAGGTTGTCTTTATATTTTGTACAAAACTACAGGAAAGTTGTTTCAATCAATTATCAAAAATCAAACATTAAAAATTGTCCTCTTTGTATTGGCGTGTACGTAGGAATTCTAGCTGCATACAAACAGTTACCGCAAAATATCCCACGTAATCTTCTATGTTACAAAAGTGGAAAAGATTGCTGATTACCTCAGTTTGTAAATATGCCCATTCCATTCCCACTTCGCCCACGCAAATAGTTTTTTAACAAATTATTGTGTAAATATTCAAGTAACATTGCACCATCCAGTTTTATGGATGAGACAATTATTTTAGATAGGAAGCTGGTAATAAATAGAATATATTTCTAAAGTTAAAAATATTTGAACAGAATTTTTTTAGAGTCTTTTTATTAAATAAAGTAACTTAAAAACTGTGTGGTTATTTGGTGAGGCAATTATCCCTTTCATAAACCGTCCTTGTTATTTGAAACAGATAATGTTTAATGAACACAAGCATCTGTTGTGAGCTGACCTGCAATGAATTAGTGTACCATCCAGGGGGAGTCAAAGACCCCCATCCATTAAAGTTTACAGAAACTGGAGATAAGACCAGCTTACGGGTGGCCTGTGAAGCCAGATCAAACGAGCCATTCGGTCGAAAAATGAGAATTATCAACAAGTGTGAAGCATTGATATCTACAGTTACGAAAAAGCTTTTGTCGCTAAATGTCTCCCTTCTTTGGCATAAGATTTGTTTCTGTCTTGATCTTGCACAAAATTTAGAAACAAAAAAAATATGAAGTTTATTTTTCTTGAGGGAGAGACATTTTTTATGAGAAGAACATGTACATTTTCAGAGGCTCATTGGTTTTTATTATTTGACTGTTTCAGCCTCATTCGTTTTTATAACTGATTTGCTCTTATTTTTGTGAGCCATTTGAAATGTAATCAAAAATACTGAAACAAAAAGAGCTAGAAGGTATTGAAAAACGGTTTTGATCGTCTATAAGGAACTTTTAGTATTGCAGTACATGAAGTATGTTAATACATGAAGTATGTTTATCATTTGGGACAATATACTCTTTTTTATAAGAACCTTTTTCAGAACATGAGTCTGAAAATCGCCAAATATTTAAGAATATGGTGAGAAAACGCTGAGATTGAGAAAAGGTGAAGAATATTTATTTATGATAAAATAATTCATACTGTGTTATTGAAACTTTTGCTTGGGTTTCTTGACTAAAGTTCGCAGATACTATATAATTTTACATTACAGGTTTTCTTACGTTCCAGATACTGTATTTGAGAATTCGATACAGTACAAAGTACATGTATAAATCAGGGTATTCAGAAAAGTGTCACATACGATACATATATCATTTCTACTGTCTAAAATCAGTAAAGACACGAAAAATTCAACGTTTTTATAAAAAAAGACAGTACATATACTAAATGTGAAAAAGTGCTTCTATGTTTTACTGTGCACATTGCGAACGTAAATTACAAGATTGAGTAAAGTTCCAACCCACAAACATTTTCACTTTTTTGCAGCTAACCGTGACAGTGACAATCTTTTTTAAAAAATGCTGTAATTAACAGTTTGGCAGGCCAAAACATGCTCGAAAATAAAAATGGGTTATGTTAAATGTTATCGGAAATATGTCATAAAAATACAAAAATATACTGTAAAATAAAAATATGTGGAAATAGCACATAAACATGCAGGCATAGTTTGAAATCCAGGATTACAACCAAAAAACACGCAATACAGAATACTGACATCCTTAGCTCCCTTAAGTTCTCATTTTAGGGATAATAATGTCTGTTGTCGACCTTTACCAACTACTGCTCGGTTATCAAGGCGTGTGGTTTAAACTGTAAATCAGTACTAGTTATGCCTTCTAACTCGGTGACATGGCACTGTATGCCCATTCAGTGGCCATCTCCTCACTGCATGAAAACGTACTATAAACGGACGTTCTTTTTTCGAAATGTTTGAATATTGACAAATGTGACAGGGGTAATTTGTTAACAGACTGGGAACGCACCTTATAATTAAGCCTTGTCTACACGAGCAATTTTTATGTGACAAGTTTTATTTATTTGAGCGTTTATGCACAGTCAACACGACCACTTTTTGTTTGAAAACAAAAGATTTAAAACTGGAATCTACGGATGACAGCAAAAAATTTCCAGTTTTATGTGTTATATCTCGTCTTCAACTGACAATTTTCTGTTGCGACAATTTGTAGTTGCCACATGAAAACGAACACGCCCGTTTTTCAGAAAATATAATGTCATACAAAAATTGCTCGAATAGACGGGCTTCGGAAGGACCGTAATTATCAATTATATATAGCTTAGAAAAATCACATATCTGGTTTCTTGTTTACTGCAGGTAGTTTATAGGAACTTAGAGTTCGGCTTTTTCGCCTTAACTTTACAAGTAAGAAGAATCTACATCACTCTTAACAAAAACTGCGAAACATTTTGTTATAATGTTTAAAACGGTTTTTTCATGTTATAACTTTATAGACAATGTGCAGGTACATGCAAAGCTCGATACATTCCAACGTGCACGTATTGTGTTTACTAATTTCTTTTTCGTTGTCGTCACGTCGGCATCGCTGTCACTGCTAGATAGACATCCAAATAAGGAGTAGGTGCGTCAGAAGGGGGCGGTCAGCTTAAATTTCAAATTACTTTGTAGCAGGGGGGGGTACAGTGTTTTAATCAAAAATTGTTGAAATTATTTAGAAGCGACTTGTAACATTAGAACAAGTCTCTCTCCTGCAAACATGCATTTCTATACTTCTGGACAGAATTTTTTTTAGCGAAAACTGCATATGGCAGATAGAGGATATATAGAACTATGGAAAAGAGTTTACTTTCTCCAAATGTGCCTGAAAAAAAGTATAACTCAAATAGCTTTCAAAGAATGTGTAATAAAAAATGTACCACCGATATTGCATTGTTATTGACCAAGGCGACAACGAATAACTTTGGTCAGATTTTTGTCATTTTCTGTACAATTCCAATATATTACATATGGTACTCTAAAAATATTGTTTGCAACTATATTTTCATCGACCAGCTTTCGTCAGTTTTAAAAGGATATGCATGTATTTGAAGAAAAATATAATATGGCCTGCTAATAATATTTAATTTACAACTGCACAAAATTTCTTTATAGCGTACATTCATTGAACAACAAAGTGCTGCGGCAAAGTGCTTATCACGCTATAATGCTAGAATTAAAAAACACCTTATAAAAGAATTTTTCTTTTAACATAAAATCCTTCTCTTCCCAACTTTTCGGCTATTATTCATGAAGACTTTAATCTTTCGCAGTTTTTCAAAATAACTGTTGTAAAAATACTTTCAAAAGGGCCCCGGGTGTTGCATGTTGACGCAGCCCTAACTTTCAAAGCTCCGAACAACCTTACCGTAGTTAATTCTTCTCATATTTATACACCGGGACTGACTTATTCAAAGAAAGGGGAACTTTTTAAAACCCTGGGCTAAGCAAAATCTACGGCCGCAATTACATGCTTCCATAGAGTCTAAGGAAAAGATTACGGTTCTTATAACATACTGCTGAAGTTTCTCTAAGAAGAAACTTGTTAATCCCAAAGTAAGATGCGTTTCTGTAAGGTAAGAAAGAAAACCATAGGTTAAATATTTCTGAACCCTGGATTAGCGCTAAAAACTTGATCAGAGTTATTTCTTTTGAGGTCGCCCCTCTGATTTGCCGTTACACTTCAGACAGAGTCACATAATACAATTTTTTACACTTTCATTTTAATAATATCATCTTAGACCCGTTTAGATGAGACCGGAATGAAGTCAGAGCGGAGTGAAAATCAAAATTGCCAGCGTGTTTACATCATACCGGCACGAAATATAGAAATACCCTCAGCCGCGTAAAACCTGCACTGCGGACAATTTTAGTCCAACATGGCGTCCACAAATACAAGTTCGGTGAATATGAGACCGGTCCGAATGGTTTTTGTGTTTACATTCATCCCGGTCTGAACTCGGTCGGTTCGTTCAGCAGGCGGTATGACTTCAGACAGGTCTGAGCTTTATTCGTTCCGGTGTTATATAAACATCGATTATAAATAATATGCAATGACCGAAATGAAATGGTCCCGGTTTTTCTTCGTTCCGGTCTCATGTAAACGGGGCCTTAGTTGCAATACCAAAAATCTTAATTCAAAATCGCGTAGACGTCACTAGTACGTCAGTGAAATGACCCTGGGTACGTGATTGACAGACGCACAGCAACATGGAGTCGACAATGTCGAAAACGTGTAAGCCCGCGTTGTAAACAGTCTGCGGTTTTCCATAATCAAATCAATATAGCCAATTTTGTGCGGGAGCTAATAAACAAGTTTTAAAATAGTTACTTTTCGAAAAGATGTCTTCCAATAAACTTCTCGCTCCGACGGTCAAAGTATACACAAATTAATGATGGACATGGCAATTGTTTTGCGACTTCAAAATAGGATAATTTTTCTTTGCAAGTATTGTGCAAAAGCTGGAAAGATTGATGTGCTTTGCTTTACGGCGAAAACAAGTTCACGGTGAGTTGTTGTGTCACCTGTTTTTGTTGGCGGAGAGCTGCCAAATGTTGCATAAATCTTTGTCGCGATGTCAAAAATGAATTTCCCTAAAATTATTTTTTCAGCTAATATCTGTAGTTTTTTATTCGACTTGTAAATGGCTAGATTTCTAAAATTTTGCAATAACCTTATAAACTTCATGTTTCCAAACTTTTATACCGTCAACTGAAAAGCCGCAGTCTAGACACTTTAAAAGTTTATTTTTGTTTTATTTCTATTTGTAAGAAATTCTTTTTATAGTTTAACTCAAACACAAAGTTAAAGTTCCATAGAATTAAGAACTGCACAAAATAAAATAAGGTTTAAAATTTCATTATGCAAATTAAGCGAGCTTCGCCATGAAATGCTTTCAACCATAAAAAATTCTCACGCTTACCCTATGCAAACTGACAGTTCTCACAGTTATTACAGAACTGACAAGAATTAATTTTATGGTAGGAAAATGTTTCTTGATTTTTTGTAAACTCCTAAATGACAATGACAATGATATAACTGATATTCTTTACTTTGTTTTTAGACATTGAATTATAGCTCGCGTTTCTGAGGTTGTTACTGTTAGCAGAGCGGCTAACGGCAATTTTTAGGCTGAATCATTCATTTTGTGACACAAGCATAAAACTCGGCATAAATAAACTTCAGACCCATCACTATCAATCCAAATATTAGGTAGCCCGACGTCTAGGTTATTTTTACAAACGAACGTCGTGTTGATTACTTTTTTTATTTATTTTACAAAAGTTCCCCCCCCCCGAACATACCTCCTCCTGTTCGCGTCAAGAGACCTGGGACCCAACGTCAGAGCGTAGGCAGCTTCTAGCGTGGGTGAAGAAGTGCACGTGGTTAAACATTTTTCAAGCGAAATACAAATAATTCTTCTTTTCCGGAGCAGGTTCAAGTGGGTAAGTTCAGTTTATGTTTTTTAATTATAGTTTGCTGTCCATGTTTTAAAATTGGCGACATTTGGCCAAAACTCTGATTTGAAGCATGCCATTGACATTCGGAGAGTATCTTGCTCCAACAAGGCAACAATCTCAATGTAAAAGGTCTGCCGAGGCAAAAATGGGCTAAAAATGTTTATTATCAGTAGTTGTTCCGAATTTATCTTGATTATATCCTGCATTTCCCCTTACACATGGATATATTGGCTAGTACTAAAGAATTCATATCATTGAGTGTGCGAGCGAACGCCAAGCGTTCTCGTTTCTGGGAGGTAGAGTACTTTTCCGTTCCCTAACTTTTAATAATAGAGAATAATATAGAATTAGAATTTATTTATTAGTATTTCCTTTGTTACAGGCATTTTTTTTCTTAATTTTTTTAATATAATTCATTTAAAGCGACGGAGGTTAGCAAATGCTAAACAACTGCAGAACGATTCGATTTAGTTCTCAATTGCTTAACAGTTCTTGTTGTTTCATATATTCAGTTTATATTTTTTTTCAAACTGAAGTCTGCAAACCGAATTCAAAAATGGCGGCGATTTTAATATTTGGCATAATTTCTTTACTGGGGTGTACTTATTAATGCGTGCAGCTCCATTGTATAGTGAAGACAATACACACCTATGAAATCACTGAATCGTTTAGCGTGGAATATTTTGCAGCGGTTGTTTATTTTCTAAGTTTTATGTTTTAATATATTTTTTACAGATATAGAAAGCGGATTACAACCAGTTTTTACTATATTTAATTTTGTGTGTTTACGAAAGGTTATAGAACATTGTAAGAGTACAAAAAACACTAGTAATATAAATAAAGTTGTCGATTTTAATCGTTTGGGTTACGAATTCATGTTTGACCATGGGATATTGTAGAGAAATTACTAAAGTTTATCGTATTTATTTGTTAGGAATTGGCGTAAGGGATATTTTAGAGAACGAATTTAAAATATTGTTAGCAAACGAGAATAAAGATAAAGTTTCCTTTACTTGTCCGTTGCGGTTGTAAATTGCTGAACGATGTTTTACTCGACCAAGGGCTGTAAAAATTTATAATATAAAATTGAAAGACAAAATTTCGGTTTCAAAATCCATAACTGCATATCGGCTTACCTTGTTTTCAAAAAGATCTCTTGTTTGTCCGATTTATGTTTCCATTTCTTCATTTGTTGTTGATTTGATATGACCAGTGCTTAAATTGGTGCACATTTTATTTTTTATTTTATTTGGCTTTGATTGCCATATTATTGTTAAGTGGATAAATTTCGGCAATATGCTCAATAAATTTTAGAAAAGGTTGTTCTGCTGCTTCTCTCCACAGCCATTCAGCCAAATAACTATTATAGTGATTTTTAGATTTTCTTGTACGGGGTAAACCTCATTTAACTGCCCACCATGTGCTTTCCATTGTTTGTGCATGAGCGCCTGTGTCTGGGTCAACGAAATGGAGGGAATGATTAACTCAGAGATGTTCGTAGTCCTCGTCTTTTAGGTAATCGTAAGCTTTCCACATGTCGCTGATAATGCGTGTCCCAGGCAATATGTGTTCCTTTATGATCGATAGGAGTGCGGTCTTGTTTCGCTCGTGTACCGGAGTGAGAAAACAATTTCCTGTCTCACGGCATATTCCACCTTCGACAAAGTGACCTTTGTGGTACTTTCTTTCGCCAAACTTGGACTCGTCGATCTCTACAGTTTTCCCAACCCCTCCTATTTTCCCTGTGTGATGTTTCAGTATAATTTGCACGCAAACCTCACAGCAGTAGTTATACTAATCTCCCACCGTTTCTGAAGAAGTGCATTCTTCGTCCAGTTGAGTTTCATGCATGGCTTGTTGGACTGTGAATTTGTTGGCCCAAGCATAAGTTATGACCAGTACTTTGGGAATGGACAAGTGTGCGCCATGAAACCATGAACCATGGTGTATTGAGACTTTTCCATTACAACTGTTTTTTGAGCATTACCACTGGAACCCATCTGGCCATTCTTTCCGTCTATAGTAATGAAGAGAATTTTCACAATTTTCTTTAGGACAAACTATAGACGTTGCCAGTAGGTTTTTTTCCCTGCACCAATTTAAGCAACGGTCATGATCTTCACAAATTGTTAGCAAACGATGTAAGGTTACTTTTTTACTGTCACTGATGTGCACTCTGCGGATGCTGCCATCTTTAGACGGTGGAATTGGGCCAGTTTTTGCTTATATTTCATATCGAAATACTTTGCTTGTCATATTTTTTGCTATATTTTCGTGAGAAATTTGTTGATAATTATTGTTATTGTGGTTGGGATGATAATTGAATATTTTGAATAATTATCTAAAACTCCGATTGACTATTACAATTTGTGAATTAGCTTCCAACAACTAGCTCGCTAGCATAGTAGGTAGGGTATGGGCTTGGTAAGCCTAAGGTCATGTGTTCAACATTGGTTCAAATCTCAGGTAAGTGCAAAAAGAGAAAAAAAGATTGAGATACTAGGAGAGGGTCTGAGTCCGAGTGTGTGAAAAGACTGGGTAAGAGTAGGAGGAGAGGAAGAGAGTGAGAGTGAGGGTGAGAGTGAGAACAAAAGAGAAGCGAGTGAAAAGTTTTTTTTCTGGCGAACGTATTATGCATTCAGTAATATTATTTATGTATGGATATCACTTGAGATAACGCACGAGAGTAGTCATTGTTGTTGGAACAAAGGATATGTATAAATAATTAACGAGCTTGCATGCATAAATAAGTACACCCTAGTACGGAAATTTTTCCTAATATTTTTTTGTATATGCTCTTATTAGCCATACTTACTTAACCCTTGCTCTGTCAGAAGTTTTTTGTGAAAAAATGAAATATTGCACCATTTTGTGTTAAAAAAATCTTATAACATTTTTCAAAAATTTTAACTGGCAACCACATCATTGTAAAGGTCAGACAATGTGCTTCCACTTATAGGGCAGGTCTCGGGTTAAACACAACATTTCAGGAATAAGTACTATGTGCATGGTAGAAAATAGTTTCAATAAACTTTTTTTCAAAATCAACTTTTAATGGGGCTTTTTTGAAGGTGAAATGCCCTCCAAATTGTAAAGTAATGCATTGTTTGAGAAATGTCACATTTTGATCTGTGAAGCTTGACGACGTCACACATGTGGCAAGTATGGCGGATAGTGGAAATGAAATCAGTGAAAGTGCTGTACAGCTCCAATGATTTTGAATCCGACTTTGGGGATTTAATAGAATGCGAGAACTCGGAGTCGGATTATTATTCCACACATGAAGTCCAGACTTGGTGTTTTCAACCGCGGGTGGCAAAACGATGATATTAACCCTTTAAGTCCCAACCAGTTATCAACGCCCAACTTCTCCTTACATAACACATAGAAAATAAAACATTCAGTAAAGAGAAGTTTAAAATTGATTGAACAAAGCAAAGCAGAGATTTAAAGTGAAATTCTCTCAAACTTGCCCAAAAAAAGTATGGGATCAACTTGGAAGAATTTAGCAATACATTTATAATTATTATATAACTGGGACTGAAAAGGTTAATGAGGAATTTATTGAAACCAGTGAAGATGAAGAACCCGAAAGCGATAATTGGTACAAGAATCCCTACATACGGGAATCATTTATTCTCACATGATATTTCGACAGCATTTCTAGTCAAGATACAGGATTTGAGATACATATTGTACTGATACTCTTGTCTTTACGATAAGTCACAACTTCAATATTAATGTAACATACAGTACATGACGGACAAATCACTTACTCAAATGACTTTACAGTACCTCTAGTGTTTACATGTGCAGTAGTCAGTGTTCTCCCCAGACTGTGGTGCTTGTGGTGCACCACGGCTCTGTAATGTCTGAGCACTGCTGTGCTCTTTGGTCAATTATAAATAATTAATTTTGATATATATCGAAACTTTATCAAGAAATTTTGAAAAACGGAGATTTAAGCTCTAATTTTGACAGACTTGTGTCTTTTTCTCAAACATCTGCCATCTTGAATTTCATACCCAGTCTTTTACAATGTTCAAGAACAAAAAATACCATGGCACTGGATGACAGAGCAGCATGCATTTCACGCTTGAGAAGAGTATTCTTTCACTGTTATAACAATACAAAGCAGACATGGTGAAGTGATCAAGTGCAAGTATTGAAAGTTATTTTATAAAAAAAAACATGTAAACAAACCGGCGAATAATTAATTTATGCTTTTACAAGTTTTTCATTTATTTTTTAGTTTCTAAACATTTGAACTTCAAATGTTTGATTTAGTAATTACACTGCTGTTTTTAAGAACATTCAAATGAAATATAAGTTCAAATTACCGATAAAACAACTACAACTTCACAACTTTCGTTTCCAAGATGACTACACTGGTAGTTATATATTTTTTACAAAAATAAATTATTTACTCCTTGTGATTCTGTACTGACCTTAAAACTGTTGTCACTGAACTTTCTTAATTTCTTTAAAAACTAAATCTGTAATGAGAGGAAAGCCGGTTTATAAAAACAACTGCCATTTTTGAAGAATGAAAATAATTTTTCAGTATGCAGTCGGTCAGGTCAGCAAATAAATTTTAAAGAGCTTTTGAAAACAATCATTCTCAGTAATGTAAAAGAAAAGTAAAGTCTTTATTTGTTAGTTAAACAAATCTGAAATTTTATTAAACTACAGTATTGTGTCTCTTTACTGATAGTAATAGAAGTTATCTTTTTATCTGCAATTTCTCTTGCAGAGGTATTTTATAAAGTACAACTAATTTATCTGTACACAGCTTGCCTTTCCCTGGATGTATTAAAAATACTTTGTATGAAATTATTGGAGTCGTTGTAATTTGTTCAATATTTCATATATGAATTTATCTTTTGAGATCTGTTATTTTAAATATACTTTAAGAAAAGCAGAAATTTTTAAGCCAATTAAAGCTGCTAATTTAAAATCATGTGCAGTGTGTAACTCCAACTGTTTTAACGGGCCACAGGGCTGTCATAAAGTACTTATCTTTTTTTAAGGTGTATCATAATTGTGTATAGTTTTTATTTTCCTTTGCTTACAGTGGGAAATACACACTGTGGATGATTGTGATGTAATCGACCTGGAAAAAATCAGAGTCCATGTGATAGAGCTAGAATGTTCATTTCTTGCATTTTAACTTCAAAACAAAAATGATATTCAGTGATATTGTGTGTGTGGTAACTGTCAGATTATGATGAATTGTAGAGAAAATTGCTGCTGTCAAAAAAATTCCAGAGATTAAAAATGTATGACTATTGTTTCAGTCTTTTGGGATCTTATGGTTGTGAAGTAGATGCCCCTGAATGTGTAGTTCAGCAACCTGGTTTTCAGGCAGTCTGCTTAAACAAATGGGAATTGAAAACAGCATGGTTGCAGTACAGGCAGCAGTGCCACGAGCCCAACCAGGGGCCTGAACACAAATGCAACAGACACATAGCTTACAGGCAATAAACTAGGTGGTGTTGGGGTGTCCTGGGCAGGCATATGAAGGTAGCTTTTCCCTCCTGTGCTGTAGTCTACATAGATGATAACAAATGTTCATTTTATGGTTCATGCTGCTAAAACATAATCTATTATTATTATTATTATTATTATTTTTATTTAAAACTATGGCAACTGGTAAAAGAACACCTTTAAACAAAAACAACTGATTAACATTTAAAATAAACATTAGTCTGTGTAAAGTTTTGCCTGATGGTGAAAACAAGTTTATGGTGAGCTGTATGTGTCACATGTCTTTGTTGTCAGAGAGCTGCCAAATGTTGCATAATTTTATAGTCCTTGTTCCGATGCCAAATTTGAATTGCCCTAAACATTATTTTTTCTGCTAATATCTGTAATTCTTTATTCAACTTGTAAATGGCTAGATCTGTAAAATTTTGGAATATCTTTATAAATTTCATATTTTCAAACTTTACCATCAACTGAAAAGCTGCAGTCTACACAGAAACGATTTTTAAAGTTTATTTTTGTATTACTTCTTTATTTTTCTTAGCATTTTGCTTTTTTTACAACCCAAATTTATTTTATTTGTTATAGTTTAACTCAAATATAAAGTTAAAGTTCTAAGGAAAATAAACACGGTTTAAATTTTCATCATAGAAATTAAAGTGAACTGTCAACTTCCATGAAATGCTTTCAACCACAAAAAAAGTCTCGGGCATACCGTTTGCAAACTGACAGCTCTCACAGTTTTTACAGAACTGATGAAGATTAATTTTATGTTATGAAAATGGTTCTTGATTTTTTTGTAAACTTCTAATTGACAATGACTTTGATATAAGAGATTATCTTTATTTTGTTTTTATACATTGAATTATAGCTTGCGTTTCTGAGGTTGTTAGCTTAGTGGCTAACGGCAGTTTTTAGGCCAATGCTTACTCTTGTACATATGTAACACAGGAGCTTTGTCTTCATATTTTGTAGCAGATATGCCACTGCGACGCACACACTTTGCAATTTCCATTGCTCTGGCAAAGGTTTTGGTTGTATGGATGGTACTGCTCCATCATTAAGAACTAATTTTTTGGCAAAACCATTAATTTTGGCAAAATAGTTTTTGTAATCTGATGGGACAAAGTGGTCACTATACACACATGTCCTGTGTTAGGAACCCAAAAATCGAGGTTCTTGTCTTGTTTTAAGTAAACAAAACTAATCCATTTTTTTTTTAATTCGTATCTTCTGGAAATTAATGTAATGTAACATCACTCGTATTGCTATACAATACAAGACAACATATTTCCCAGGCAGCCTTTTTTACTGTTTTGTTGGGAAGCAGTTTGTTGGCAATGTTTTTCAAGCCTTGATATGTGCATCCCGGCAACCTTACAGACATGTGATGTCATTAAGGCTTGTTTTTATGTAATGCAAGTTAACTGCAACTTTTGCATCCAGTTTTTATGGAGATGAAGTTATTTGATGCACAGTTTTTTATTTTTTCAATCTTAGTTAACTATGAGTTATTATAAAAAAACAAAAATATAACTATAAAATTACGCGAGACTTGCCCTTAAGTACATTAAAAATAATGTTTGCATACATTGAATAAAATATGCAACTTTTAACCTACCATATGAGGAATTTTCAGCTAATTTTTTTAAATCAGATAGTAAATCATAACTCTTGTGAAAAATAGGCTGATAAAGCTATGCAAAACAATATTAGAGATCACTGTAGCCTAATGAAATATTTCATTCCTCCTCATCATCATCAATCCAGTTTTGATCCCGTTTTATCCCTGTAAACAAGGGTGGCCGGATTTACCCCACTCTACCAGCAACCTCTCCCACTCTCCATCTTGCTCTATTCACTGCATCCTCCCTCTTCAAACTCCAATGCCTTCTTCAAAACATGCCTACATCCCTCCTTAACACATGCCCATACCATCTCACTCTATTCGCCTTTGCCATCTGAACCACTGTTTCCTTCAATCCCAACATCTCCATTAGGTCTTTGGACCTCCTTCTCTCCATCAGTTTCGCACCACACATTGCTCTCACCATCGCTCTTTCGGTTCTTTTCAAAATTGCCATCTCATTCTCCCTCAAACACCATGTCTCACTTCCATATAACATTGCTGATCTCACACAACTCCGA
>JAOTRI020140178.1:0-10792 GCA_028564885.2 Zoanthus sanctaehelenae
GTGGGTGGAAACACCCACGAAACAAGTTTGTATTAAACTTGCATGGAAATTGAGTGAACTACTTAATTGATTTATATATATATTTATGATACCAGATGAGTTTGCTCTGATTTCTTCATTCCCTTCCTTGTAACTCTGCATTTAAATGCACATGCAGTGTTTACACGAGAGTCCGGAACGAAAATGAAGTCAATCCGAATCTAGTTTCCACCGGGTTTTTGTTCCGGATTGAAAATTACAATCCAGTACGAAATACCATCTCGGAATCATGTAAATGAAGATCAAAGTTCATTCCGGAACGAAACTGGGTCAATGTTACCATCCCGGTTAACGCACGCGTACTCTGCTGTTATTTTGCGGGCTCACTACTTAGTAAGACTCGGTCTCATTTAAACACACCTTTAATTTATCTCTTGAGAATGGCGTCAAAATATCAGTTTATTTCATTTATATATATTCTTACTAATACTATTTTTTTAATGTTTATTTTTTATAAATGACATAGGTTAAATTAAAAGAGCTTAATTTTAAAAATGATTTGCTGTTGCTAATCCTGGAGATTATGTAAGTGTTTTATTCAGATTTACGCATTTTTAAACATTTCAGTCCCAGTTGAATTACTAAATTCTCCCAACTTGAGCCCATATTTTTCATTGAACAAATTTGAGAGAATTTCACTTTTAATATTCGGTAGTTTGCATTGTTTGATCAATTCTCATTTTCTCATTACCAAATGTCTTGTTTTGAATTTGTTATGTAAGGAGAAAATTAGTGTTGATAACTGATTGGGAGTGAAAGAGTTAAGAACAACGCTGCACATACTGGCTAAAATTTAAGAACAATTCAAGAACAATCTCTGGCTGAGGCTCCGAATATCTACGAAAATGTTTTTAGTAGAAACTAACTTTACTAAAACTAAGAACACAAGACGTGTCGCAGTGTTTCACAATTATTTTAAACTGCCAGGTATTTTTCTTCCAATTTTAACTGCTAGAAATTATCAGAATTATATTAAAGAACAGTCAGCCTCCAAAAATTTAAGGCACGGTCACACGGTGCAACATTTCATGCAACATTGTGCGTAACAAATATTTAAGAGGTGGACACACTGTGCAACATTTCATGCAACATTGTGCGTAACAAATATTTTAGAGGTGGACACACGGTGCAACATTTCACACAATATTGTGCGTAACAAACATTTTAGAGGTGGACACACGGTGCAACAAAATCACGCAACATTGTTCATGATAGCTTAGCGTGCTTACCCATTCAACGAGAATTCCTTTGAAAAGAAAGCTTTTGGTGCGCAATGGTACAAGAAAAGAGCGCGATCCAACTTCAGTTTTGTAGCGTGCAATGTTGCATACAACAAACTAATTGGTGGACAAACAAACAAATTTGTTGCGCGCAATGTTGCATAAAATATTGCATCGTGTGCCAGCGTCTTATTGTTTCTTATAAAAAAAGCGTGTAAAACTAATTTAACTGCGGGTTTTGCGGACGGGTATGGTTGGCACAGTTGCAATTGGTAAGATTTCATTCATATACACTTAATCTTTTAGTTACAAACTAACATTGTCTCTTTGAAACCGTTTTTTGTTCATAAAGAATATCAAGGGCGGATCCAGGGGAAGGGTCGGGGGTTCGCAACCCCCTGTCATTCCTGGGGTCAATTATCAAATTAAGGTTTCCAAAAAGATTAAAGTATTTTTCTCCTGATGGGAGGACGAATTCAATCTTTATTTTATTTCTTACGACGATGACGTCGTATGTTCGTCGTATAATTTAATTGTTCACAACGGTTTATTTGACTTCCTGTGGTAAAAATATGACCGAGATTCTATTGGCATTGCACACAAAATTTTCCCCTGAGACCCCCCTTTCAAAAAATCCCTGGATCCGCTCTTCAATATACAACAATTAACATGTTCTGTGTGGCGGAACGAAGTGACAGACCACAGAGATATCATCTTTTTTTGGGCTTTTAAGCGTAATATATATCGCCATGGGAACAATATGCATGAGAACCAATTTGTTTTAGTGAAAAAGTCTTACCCAGCTATCAAGTCAGCTAAGATATAAAATTTTCAACTTTTTTTTATTGGTATACTTGTAAATAATTACAGTTGCTATTGTCAAAAACTTTGGATAATATCGCGAAAAACAAAATAGCAGCAGTTTAGAAAAAGGCGCAGTTGGTAAATCTGCTTTCCAACCACGAAGATCTCCAGATTAATCCCCCGTTCTCCCGAGGTTTGTGCTATCTCCATTTTAATTTCGCCAAAGTTAACTTAGCTTTCAATCCTTAGGCTTCCGGGGTAGGTGAATAATTACTAACGTTTACTGAGAGCTAACCTGCATTCGATTAGTGTCCCGTTCAGGGGAAGGTAAAGACTCTCATCGTTTTAACACTACAGAAACAAAAAATAAGGGCGGACTTCATATATCACTTTGCTCGTAAAGGGTTTAGCAAAGCATGCTTATAAAAAAGGTCTCATTGAATACACAACTTCAAAGCACTATCCTTCCATGCCACTAATATATTAATACCTTTAGTAAAATCCAACTTGCAGGCTATTATCAATGCTGCGTTCTGATTGGTTGAGCTATTTGTAGGCTATTTGTTATAGCCTACTAGTAGTGAAAAGTACCAGCCAAGTAAACCAAAACGTTAACAATGGCGGCTGAATCGCGTTTTGCTGAAGTTTCGAATGAGTATTTCAGCTCATTATTACATAAATCAATACCTAAATCTGCAAAGAAGTCAACTATATATGGAATAAGGATAAAATTAATTTGAACTGTTGACAAATGTTACTGTAAATTTGACTCCTTTTTCAAGTACTATATTTTTTTACAAACTAAAATAACTATTTTTTACAAAATAGTTTTCATGCCAAACAAGGTTTGAAACTCCGATAGAAGAGATGAAGAAAGAAGAGCTAAATGGCTGCCTGAACGTTTTTTTTTTGTGCCGCAGTGAAGCAGAAAGACGGAAAAGATTTCAAAGTTTCGTCTAGTGAGTACGCCTGGCCGTATTTGTAATGTTTTGACGCAAAAGTAAAATTAACGAAAGATGTTTTGTCCTCGATATTTTTTTTGACCAACTAGTTGGATTTTACTAAACAATTATTCCTCTCGCCCCTCGTGGCCTCTAAATCCGAATCGCCCATGAGGCCAAGGGCCTCATAGGCTATTGAATCAGAGCCCATTCGAAGTCGAGGAATAATTGTTAATTATCGTTATATCTCACACTGGTGATAACTGTGTTCACGAGTATTGTCTAAAAATACCAAGTTGATGAATGACTGTTTTTGTTCTTATCAGTATTTCAACAGAAACGAAAAGTGAAAAAGTATGAAAATTTCAATAATGAACGCAAACAATAAATGTGGATCCAATGAAGCATTGTAGAATGAAACAAAACCGACAAAAAACAAGAAAATGAAACAAAAAAAGCGCGAATGTTTGTTTAGATATCAAATGAAAATGTGATAGAAACTCAAGGAGTCGTTGGAAAAATATACGGAGATCACGTAGAGCGACGAATGGATAAACGTTACTAGGCATACCCATTCTGACATGAAGAGGATATCTCCTTTAAAACAGGAGCCTCCACAGATAGAACCTTTTTACGGCGGTATCTACAAAAGAAGCAATAGAGAAGAAGTCTGCGGCAGGAAGTTAGCGAGAGGAAGTAAGTAGATAGACAAGTTAGTATGCGAACACGCTTTTATTTTGGTCCCAAATCTTATTGCAGAAAAAGGCCAACTATTTGGTACACCATCTTCAACACTCTAAGGGGCACGGAGATCTTGAACATAAAGAATAGATATCTGAACAGACATAACTATAGTGCTGCTGAAAAAAATTGCAAAACAGTTACTGTTCATCAGCAGAATGCCCAAATTGTGTGCGATTCTACAACTGGTTTCGGCTTAATTAAATCCTGTACCAATTGAAGAACAATTTAGGTAGAGCCACCCACTAAGTGAGCACAGTAACTGAACAATGTTAGCAAGGTAAGAAAAGCCAATAGATAATCCGTTAAAGCCAGTATTCGCGGCATACGCCACAAAACAACAACAACAAAAACAACAAGTATGGGCGTGAAAAATGAATCAAGACAGCAAAAATGAACTAAAATAGATCTTCTCCAATATTATAGACGACAAAAGGAAAGCTGTTAGTTAGGAATAAATCTCCGCAAATACCTTCGCAATTTATATAATAGCAAAAGAGAAGACTGCCAGTTAGAAGACAAATCTTCACAAATACGTACTTAATTCAAGTAATAACAATAACGACAGCTCTCTGGTAAGGATCTACTATTTTGATTACTTGGCGTCTCTAAAACAGCGTAAATAAAAATTTTAGAAATAAAAAAATCAGTTGTCAAAGAAATGGGATTAACATTCGAAACAACCAAACTTTGAAAATTAAAGCTTTTTGGATCTATTTTAGTTCATTTTTGCTGTTTTTGAACACTTAATCGCGCTGTGACAAATCAATGTATTTTTTCTATCCTAAAGGTTGATTTCAAACAGGTACTGTGGATATACTAACAAATTGCTCTTCTAATTTCCATACCTTCCCATGCAGAAGCAAACTCCCCAAATGATTCCTCCGACACCCATAATGATACCAAATATTATCACTGTGACGTAAAGAATACTCCAGTCTAAGAACGAAAAAAAGATATTTGAGTTCCAGCTGTTTGTAGCGACGCAATAATTTAGTACGCACGTTCATGATTTGAGTTATAATCTTTTAAATTATACACCGTATAGAAAGAGAGTACACTTACTGTCAGTTTGACAGCTGCTTTTATAAAACATGATTCGAAACTAGAACATCCTGGACCCAGTTGTTCAAAAGTCAGTTAGCACTAACCCAGGGTTAAATGTTTAATCCACGATTTTGTTTCCAATCTTAGAAGGAGAGATTTTAGCTGTAATCTGGGGTTTAACAAGACTTTTCCGAGGAAAATCTAAACAGTGTTCATAAATAACCGTTTACCTTTTCTTAAAGAAGAAATTCCTGTTTGAATTTCTGCTTAACCAAGGGTAATCTTAACCAACCTTCGAACAACTGGGCCCTGATTACATAAAATATGCTCTTGAAAATGGTTGCTACTGCGAAAAGAACAAGCAGAAGAAGCTATAAAGTCAAAACCTCACTTTAAATAAAGTAGAACTGGTCTCTAGATGTCAATATTTATCCTTTAAATATATAGGTAAGGCGGAACAATGAAGTTTTCTTAAAGTGTAAGCCAACGGTTGCTTTTAAGAAGCCGCAAGATTCGATGGGCAGCTTAACGGCTGATTTTGCCTACACTGTTGTCATAAAAATCATTAAAAAATATACTTTTTCAAGTCTAAAATAATTTAAACCTGATAAAATAGTTTCTAAATAAAGGTAAAGTCATTTTCTTGTAAGAACTAGAGTTTGAGTTCCGTGTTGTGAATCAGAGTGGAGACGAGCAAAACTTGCTATTTTCTTTCATTTTGATTTTGAAGTTGGCAAACAAAACTATGTCACAGAAACGAAAAAACCTGATACCTTGAATGCATAATGAGCATAGTCGTAGGCTCAAAACCTGCAAATTTAGGAAACTATACCTCAGAGGTATTTTATCCAAAGTTTTTGAAACTTTTTTTAATGGTTTTTTACTGCACAGGCACTTTAAAATGTCGATAAACATTACAAGATCGCACATACCACAGTTACTCTCCTTTGCCCCCAAGTTGGCTTTGAAAATATCTTGCATCCAAAAGCTTTCACACACACACAACTTCGTTCGACGATCACAGTATCCATGGCCTGAACAATTATTCCTGCAAACTGATACGCAAGTTAGATATTAGTATCAGCCGTGTGTTCATGCGCCCACCGTACCGTTGTAACCCAGGCTTCTTAAAATGTTGGAGAGGAGAAGGCTAAAATATTGAAGTAGGTGGCTAGGATGTAATAACGCGGAGAATTTTGAAAAAATAGCTTCCTGAAAACCTTATTTTCATTGGCGGCATTGTGGTATACTGCATTGAGTGAAGAACATAATTTTAATTAATTTTAATTAATATTTAAAAATTAAAAAAATTAAATAATGCGATATATTTGTGAATCAATGACGCGCTAAATATTACTTGTTTTAACTGCTCAATTTTCAAAGAAAAAAAAAGGTATTTTATGCTTTCGGTGGCTGCTAGAGAACTGTCGGAGAAGACTCATTAAGCCGGGGGCGGTCGGTTTTGAGAAGCTCAAACTTTGATTCTGTTATGTGGGTAGGAAACAGCATTTGGGGAGGAATGTTAGAATAATTGTTCCTCGGCGGCAAAATCAACGGTAAACGAGCTTTGGATAAACAGATAGACCTATTTGCGAAAATTCCCCCAATCCAAATTTAACTATAAAACATTGCGATAACATTGTAAACATAATACAAACGGTTAAAAAGTTAAAAAAAAAATTAAAAATGCGACGTTTCGACTTAACTCAAGTCATTATCAAGCAATGAAAATACAGTTTTCGAATATATAAAATTCATCAAAATTGATAAGAAAACTATGGAGCGCCGCCAGAAACAGTGATGAAGTGTCGGACCTTACATTGAACTGGTTTACCTAAGCACGAATCAGGTGGCAGAATGAAGTTGATGTGTGTAAGCAAAGTTGACATACTGACAGGGGTCAGATTAGCGCATCTCTAGCCTCTACTTTCCGGGATGAAATCTTGGAATTCACAGGTTGACAACGACTTGGCGATCTAAACTTCAGCCCAAACAATTTTTACAGAAATAAAATTGAAATTTAAGTCAAAATTTGCAGCAATTACTAATCAAATACAAGCACGGAAAAGTGAAAAAAAATATTATAAAAAGTACTCAGGATTGCCAGTACCAAACGCTTTTCAGTAGCTATAGCTCAGTGATATCGATGGTTACAGTACCAGAGGGTATCCAAGTAGACGTACATCGGGCTAAAAGAGTCACACAGGGTACCCAAGTAAACGTGCATTGGGCTATAAGAGTCACACAGGGTACCCAAGTAGACATGCATTGGGCTATAAGAGTCACACAGGGTACCCACGTAGATATGCATCGGGCTATAGGAGTAAAACAGGATACCCAAGAAAACGGTCGTTTTGAAAATTAAAACAGACTACTGAAAAAAGTGTTTGCTCTATATTTCTCTCGAAAAGCAAGAATTTTATTGCTGTGTAGCTGCATCTGGTCTATGGCAACTTATGTATTGAATGTGCATTCTATTATAAGCTAATAGACCAGAGAAAGTTTGGGCTATATAGTTTATAGTAGGACTTCCACACTATTTTGAAGTCTCCCACTTGTAAAGGTATAAGAGAATTAGAACAGGATGAAGAAACAAACTTCACATATTATAAATGGAAAATCGGAAGGGATCAGAGTAACCTTTTAATGGGGATATTCATTTTCTGCATTAAAAGTATGTAATGAAGTACTCTAACAGAATTGAAAATCAACTTAACAGCGACATAATGGCGACATAACTTACTGTAAGGATCTACTTTCAACATGCGGAACTCGAAGAACCCCTCCTCATTTTCGATCTTTTCCTTAAGTACCTCCGACACATCTTGTCCATCGCGCGGCTCTTTCGCCTCTTTTTCTTTCACGTAAAACATAACTACAACACTAAAAAACAGGGATAGACAGATAAATAGATAGATAAACTTTATTTAAACAAAGTACATCATCAGTAAAAATATACAACAATATATTTTGAAAGAGACACACCGGTTTAAATGATTGCAATGCGGGAGCCCAGTGAGGAAAAGTGGTTTTTAAGCTTCTTTTTAAAAAAAAAACCCAGACTGTTGCTACTACATTTTGAAGATTCTGAAAGATCATTCCATAGAACGGCGCCAATGTATTCAAACCTTTACTTGAGATAGGCTGTTCTTGGTTTTGGTAGCTGAAGCTTATTTGACCCTCTCAGATTATAGTTGGCGCTAAGTTCAATGAATAGATCTTGCAGATACTTCGGTGAGCATTTATGAGTTGTCTTAACCCTTTCAATCCCAGTTTTATTGTCAAAGTCTCCCAACTTGTCCCTATACTATCCATTGAACAAGTTTTAGAGAATTTTACTGTTAATCTTCTGTAGTTTGCTTTACTTGATCAACTCTCAGTTTCTCATTGCAAAATGTTTAATTTTGTATGTGATATGTTATGAGAAGTTAGGTGTTGATAACCGACTGGGACTTAAAGGGTTAAATATCATAATGGCCTTTTGCCTTTTACGCGTACGTAGTGTACTTACATTTTCCCAACCAAGTGCAAGGGGAGAATGACATGGTAATAAATTGTTTGTCAACATGAGAAAAAAAGCAAAACATAGTTGAACTGCAAAGCAAGGCCAACTCAGCTTTCCATCCTCCCGGGGTAGATAAATGAGTACCAGCGTCTGCTGGAAGCTAACCAGCGATGGATTAGTGTCCCGTCCAGTGGGAGTCAAAGACTCTCATCCGCTTAACACTACAGAAACCGGAGATAAGCGCCGGTCCCATGGGCTACTAGGCTCGTATAAGGATTTAGTTTTACCCAAAAGTATTTAGGTGTTGAACATGTAGTTATATGTGTTCTCGACAGTTACTTCTCAGTAGTTACAACTTTTTATTCAACTTCTAGATTGTCATTGAAAAATGCTACGAGAAAGCGATCCGTGGAGAATTTCCTCTTAACCTCACCATGGAGATGCGCTGGTTGGGCGCGAGCGATGCGTACCTATGCCCAGTCCGAGTGGGTGACAAATCTCAAGGGGGATCAGGACGAACATTTGCCCTTGATGTTCTAGGGGTAAAAGGCACCCCGAAATGGGAGGACTTTTGTTCTGAGGTTGCTCAAGCGTGGATGACTATGGAGTTAGCAGGATGTCAAACTCGTACTAGACCTCGACCGAGGCCGCATTGGTGTAAACAATGGAGTTTTATTCCAGGCATTGAGCAGTATATTAGAGATGTAAGAACACGTGTAGTATATTGTTGTCATAAAACGGTAACAAAACACTATTGCGACTGTATGCAGTCAACTCCCGCCTTGCGGACACCCCGCTATTACGGCACCTCGCTATTACGGACAAAAGAAAAATCCCCGGCTGAAACCGTAAATTAATATATGAAAACAGCACTCGCTTTAACGGACGCCCGCTGTTACGGACATACGGACACTTCGCCTGGTCTCAAACTAAAATTTTCATTGTTTTTCTAACGTTATAACGGACACTTACCACATGTTTATTAAAATTGGTGCCACATTAATTCATGTTGTAAGCTAGCCTTTATATTGATCAAAAGGCCGAGTTTTGGCAACTACAAACCTTGAATGCGACTTTGAAGTTTTAAACTCTATACGTCTCATAAATAATGTTGTAATTAAGGCTGAACATAATATTTGACATTCAATATACAGCCATTCCCCAGTTGCTCCTTTGGAGCACAGTCCCCAGATTGGTGTTTGAAAGCTAGGGCATCCAGCTGTGAAACTCTGCTTCAGTTATACTATGTTAGGTTTGTTAATTTTACTTGCTTTTCATTGTAGGCCTATGGAGAAGACATGGAACAGTTCAAACGGATTTTGGAAAGAACTAATGCAAAGAATAAGGATATGTTTCTGAATGATGGTCTTACGCGTGTTCTCTATCCACAAGAGTCGCTTCTGACACGAAAGGTACAAATGTTTTGCTTTTTGGTAAGCCCAAGCTAAAAAGATAAAAAGATAAATCCTTTTACGAGCCTAGTGGCCCATGGAGCCGGCGCTTATCTCCAGATTCCTGTATTATTAAGCGGATAAGAGTCTTTGACTCCTCCTGGACGGGACACTAATATATCGCAGGTTAGCTCCCAGCAGACGCTGGTTCTCAATTACCTACTCCGGAAGGATAGAAAGCTGAGTTGGCTTAGGCGGAAAAAGAAGGTCACACAAATATTCTGATCTCGCAAAAGTGCCGGAATCAAACTGGCGACCATTTGGTTGAAAAGCAGAAATCTTACCAACTGCGCCAACCACGCGTCTGCCCAAGGCCTTAATCAGTTTTTTTTTCGCTTTTGTTGTCTAGACAAAATTTTATCCCATAACTCATAACGAGCGACAGCTCGAATGTATGGATGGATGCCCAGTTGAAATGATACGATGCTGAAGGTCTGTCTGCTTGGAACTGCAAGGGGTCTGAAAAAGGTGCTAGACACATAAAACTACAGCGTGTAGCTTGATGTCTTGTGTGAATCCACCAAAATGCTATAAACAACAAATAAATTGAATATGATAATAATAATTGTAATTATTAGATTTATATGAATATTTAAAAAAGTATATCCATTAAAGTTTTAAAAGGTTTTATCTATGTATGTCAATGACGTTAAGTACAGAAGCTATTAATTTGGGCATCTATTCAGTTCTCCTTGCTTGAGCAATGTGTGAAATCAACGCTAACCTTTGTGTTCGAGGCCAAAACAGATGGTTGTAAAATCTGGATGTGGCAGCTCGCTGGGTCAGAGATAAGCTTCGGCGTTATTCTCCACCAAAACAGCTGCCTATGATTGCTAGTATTTAGACACACGAATTTTCTATGAGTGCTGCTTATTTTCCAACCACCCGATCAGGTTTATCATTTAGTATTTATTCATGGTGACCTTTATATATGCAGCCGGATCTACAGGATGTCGTTATATGGGCAACAATAGAGTACTAAAGTGATGACGTCACAAAATGTTTATTTGTGAAATCACTAATTCCGTAGTTATATTTAGAAAG
>JAOTRI020140189.1:0-10792 GCA_028564885.2 Zoanthus sanctaehelenae
AACACGCTTTTTCTATGTTTTATACTCTGATAAAACATAGATTTTCGACCAATCAGAGCGCGCGTAGGGTCCTATCTCTATTATAATATGATTTAAATATAAAGGACGATTTTAGAGTTAGAGTTCGAGAGACCTAAAACATGTATTGCGTGCGTAAAATTATAAATATCACATTAAAAACGGCTTATAACATATCTTAAACCGTGTTCTCCCTGGGTACTTTAGACCTGGCTTAAAAGTGAAGATTTAACCCAACTTCAGATCTGAAAGTGATAATCACAATAAAATTGATGAAATATTTGTTGCTCGCGTCGTTTTTACCCAGTGGTGCACAGTTAATATGATTACAAGTACCCTTGATTAGTGCTTGGCTTCCTGCAGTCAGAATCTTCCTGGCCTTCCGAAAATCCTAGAGAGAACTCTATCAACGTGAAAAAGTGAACACACCTCTCGGCCAATAGAAACCATTGTACTATCTTAAATATTTTATAAATATTAAATGAAAATATAGCGTCCACAAACCTTTTCTTATTGCAGTAAGACTCGAGGTTCGCATTTTCAGTCAAATCCACCGCATGCAAGAACTCCGTATCGCTTACATCACCGCACCACTCATGTGAGAACAAAGAAGAAGTGTCTTTAAGATTTGAAATTCTATCAAGCTTTGGTTGTACTTCATGACTGGTGTTGGGTCTAGTGAAGACATTTTGACTGCGCCTTTGTCCGTCCGGTGTCATTGATGGTAATGAAAATCTTGATGATTCACTGCTTTGTAAAATTGTTGTTGATTTAACAAAGTCATTTGCTGAAGAAGGTTTTCCTTTTGTAAACGTTTTAAAAGCTTTGTAGCTCTGTGCACTGCCACGGTCACCACGATTCTGATCATGTGAGGGAAGCTGGGGGGAGTAAATTACAGATGCAGTTGTCTGATCATGCAGCTGATTTTTGGGTAGAGTCTTAATAAAAGACGTTTTCTGGTTTTCGTTTGAACGGAAATCGTCCTCAGAAATACTGTCGTCAAGAATTCGTTTTCTCTTGAGTAATTTTGACGGTTTTCGTACAGGGATTTCGTCAAAAGATCTATCTCCAAGTTCTGGGTTCTGATACTCTGCCTCTATATCTACTTCACGATAACAATCCACACGAGGCGATTTTTTCTGGTGCTCCTCAGCTTCAACGACTTCATCCTCCAAGTCACTCTCTCTAGCGAAAGTTTCTTCTGCTTCGGATGGCGACTCGCTCTCTTTCTTTTGTCTATGACGGTTGAAAACCATTTTGTATCGATTTTTCCTCGTGTGAAAAGCCGGTGTGTGAAAACGCAAGGCCCCGCATAATGGACTGAAAAGCGACTGGCGGTAAATGTTCTGCATGTCAATCTTTTGATCTCTACCAAGAACGGGCGTGGCTTGGGTCAGTTGAGTGGCATCATTTATGAAGCTATCATCCACCGGTTCTTCATCTTCTGTTTCATCGGACGAGAACTGGCTTGCATCACTTCCTGAAAGTTCTGCTTCACCGTCAAAGAATTCATCCACTTTGTTTTCTCTTCTTACCTTAACCTGATATTAGAGCGCAAAAAACATTTCAGTTGCAAAATGCAACGACAAACTTTACATACTAGTACTTCAGTTTAGGCATTACATCCACTTATTTCAAAATCAGCTTTAAAATATCTTTAAAACGTTTAGTTATGAAAGACTAGTTTTCCATCTAGTTAGCGGTAAAAGATAATCTATCAAACATTAACACTGTAAATGATGTTGTATCCACATTATATATAATAATTCCAAGCTAATAATCGAATTCGTTGACGAGGCTTGTCACTGACCAATATTCCAGATGCATAGTGCATGCTTAAAAATAGCTAAGCCTCGTACAAGCTCATTTCCATCCCCCAAACCCAGGGTGGAAATAATCTCTTTCTTCAACGGAAATGAAGTGTTTTAAAAGCAGGTAAGAGTTTTCTATGTCCCCAAATGGGACATTTTCGAAGGTTAGCTCCAAGTGGACTTAAGGACTCATTTACCAACTTGGTAAGGATGATTTGCTGAAGTAACTTCAAATAATTGCTGAAAACTGAGAGCTAAGGACTAAATGCCGTGTAACACGGGGCAATTTTTTCAGCTACTTGCGATAGAGTGACACTGCGTTGCAAGTTGCAGAAAAAATTGCAACGTGTAACACAGCCTTTAATCTGGGGCTTTGTGGTTGAAAAACAGAGTTCGTAGCAATTGCGCCATTCATACTTTCACTGATAAGTCACCTGCAATTAATTGCTAAGAGTGTTGTTTAACGTTACCATATCTTAATGATATCACAATAATAGAATATGGGTGTGATAGATCCATAAACTCTAGCATGCTAGGGCAGATTAAGAATAAAATAAACTTTCGTGAAGAAAAGAGATCATTTTCACATTGCAGATGCCGCTAATATTAATTACAGCGGATTCAGTTTTTGCAGTGTTAGCCTGGTTCAGATCCCAAAGTTGGTATTAACTATCAAACTAAACAACCCGACTTAACTCAACCTGGAATGCTCCAAGCAACGTGCTTCTTCTAATGAAAACTGTGTCTTCAAACAAGCCATAAAAATTTTTGTGTAAACATACGAAAGGTCTAACACACATTCTGCATTCTGATTGGCTACTCTACTAGAGGTCTAATTGTGATAGACTACTAGTAGAGAAAAGATGGCGGATCATAACAGTAATGGACTAACAGTTATCCAACATTATGATTGGTTACTCTACTAGAGGTGTACTTGTGATAGACTACTAGTAGAGAAAAGATGGCGGATCATAACAGTAATGAACTAACAGTTATCCAACATTATGATTGGTTACTCTACTAGAGGTGTACTTGTGATAGACTACTGTAGAGAAAAGATGGCGGATCAAAACAATAATGAGGCTCGTTTTGCTATAATATCGGGGAATTTTACCGATAATTTATTTGTTCATTTGTTTTTTACCGTTTCGTAGGTTTATACTGATACAATTAGACCTATTGACTTCATGGACTACGAGTCAATAGCTCATTCGTCCTACCACCTCATGGGCTATTGACTCATAGGCCATTCGTCCTACCACCTCATGGGCTATTGACTCGTAGGCCATTCGTCCTCGAGGTCTAATTGTTACATATTTCAAATAAGTTAAGAACTTTCGGTGTTGCACAACCTTCTATGCCTCAAAATATAAATAATTGTCACTTTATATTTCATCCAACGAAGATTATCTTAAAAGCTGTTAATGGTCGTTGACTGACTACCGTATAAATCATAGCAAACTAATGTTGGTAAATTTTGTGCACAATACAAAAATTAATACAATCAACGATTACCTTCATTGTCATCATTACTAGACTTACCTGAGCTCCTCCAAATGGTCACCGGGACAAAAATAACAAGTTGTAAAAAATGACAGTAATTAAAAGTTTTAATAGCAAGAAAAGTAATTTCGACTGACCTCCCGGCTTTCTTTTAAATATTTCCTGTTTTCTCTTGAGTGTGCCTTATTAAATTTTATAGCTTTGCTCTTCTCCTTTACCTTTGACCCTATGATAATGATGATGATAATAATAACAATAATAAAATAATAATAATAATATAATAATAATAATTTAATAACAATAATATAATAATAATAATAATAATAACCATAAACGAAAAATAGTCCTAAACAGTATCGCGCACATTCTGAGAAGAGCTCTATCAATTTAAATTTCTTCAGTCACAGACATTTATTTGCATATTATGTGTCTTCTGTCTGTTGATATGCAATAACTAGCCCTGATATGGGTTATCTGAGTTGCCAAATAATTTATTGATGTGACTTTATACTATGTCTAGTGAATTTTCGTATGAATTTGAACGCTATCAAAAATGCTTAGCACTCATCCAACAAGTTTCGTATACCCTAGGCTGCTGGTAGCAGCCCGGTATATGATTGTAACACAGCAATATCTAGAGAAAACCCACAATAATAATAATAATAATAATAATAATAATAATAATAATAATAATAATAATAATAATAATAGTAATAATATCAATAATAATAATGATGTGGCACATGTAACAGCAGAATGTAAAATGCTAGCGCAAACGTATTATAAGAACTGGAGGCACAACAACGTAGCACAAATAATCCATTGGAAACTTTGTGAGAAACTGGGTTTTTATAGAGGTGAGAAATGGTATAACCATTTGCTTGAGCCTGTCCTTGAATCGGAAAATAGTAAAATCTTATGGGACTTTAAAATCCAAACCGACCTACCAATCGAGGCAAACAAGCCAGACATTGTTTTTCTAGACAAAATCATGAGAAAATGCTATATTATTCATTTATTGATGTTGCTTGCCCATTTGACACCCGAGTGAGTGCAAAAGGAGAAAGAGAAAATAGATAAGTATCAAGATTTAAAGAGGGAAATCACGAGAATAATTTTTATGGAAATGTGCAGAGGTTGTGGTGGTACCCATTATAGTTGGCGCATTGGGAATGCTCCCTAACGGCCTCAGAAAATGGTTAAATGTCATAGACATGGGGAAAGAGCTAGACCTTTTACAGAGAGCATGCATACTAGGATCGGCACGTATTCTCAGAAGAGTACTAGGGATGCCAAGTTAAGAGAACAATCATGAATCTTTGCATCTAAGACCACGGGAGGTAGCATGTTGTTGGAGTGGCTCATATTATGTTAAGGCACAACTTGGCAGACAATAAGCAGTGCCCTTAATGGAAGAAACAGATCATAACATTGGGATCACTATCCTACTCTTTGCAGGAAGTGCGTGGGTTCTTTTAAGTCTCTCGACAAAGTAATTGAGAGACTGGACCTATGGTTCAATGTCCTTATATGAGAAGATGCGAAAGTCTAACCATTTGCCAATGTTAGAGCAAAGGCAGCACTTTCTCCTCAATTATTTGAAGCCCTTGAGTGTTGGTCCGGCTGGAAATCGAACCCGGAGCCTCCCGAACAATAGTCTGGCACCTTACCAACTGGGCTAACCAGTATGATGGTTGCTATAGATCTGGTCTAGGGAAAGTTAAGGACTCTCATATACTTAATACTCTATAAGTATATAAATCTACTAACGGTCTAACACGGCCTGCATTCTGACTGATTACTCTACGTGAAGTCTAATTGCGATAGCCTACTTAAGCCTACTAGGTAGAGAAAAGATGGAAGATCAAACTTAGAATTTAATGAGCACCACTTTGCTACAAAATCAGAAGATTTCATTGATAATTTCATTTGTGCATTCTTTTTAACCGATTAGTTGGTTTATAATTAGACCTCTCGGCCTCGTGGACTACCAGTCTGAATTGCCCTGGATTTGGTCTATGGCCTCATGGACTATTGACTTGTGGTCCATTCGTCCTTGAGGTCTGATTTTTAATAAGAAATGAGTGATCGACAGTACCAAATCCAAAGGGAATGAGAATAAAAGATTAGTTTTTATTAAATATCTTTGACTGGATGACATGAGCCGTGAAGTAACACATCAAAGAAAAAAACAAGAACTATAAATGTTGAAAATGAGGAGTGATAATGAAGATTGAACAAGATGATTGTTTTTTGAAGGATTTTATTATAAATTTTATACTGATATAAAAGTTTTTAAAACATCTTTTTACCTCAATAACAACACCTTTAAAATTTGGCCCTGTTGAAACTTGTCCAAATTTAATGATGAAGTCTCCATACTCATATCGTGGACCTTTGGCCTTTGAGATAATGCACACGTAAAGTGGTTAACTTTTAGTAATTTCTGATTGGTTCAAGGCCCAATATATTATTACATATTTACAAGTAATTGTATTAATTTCATTACAGCTGCAGCATCATTATCATCCTCAGAACTACATACACCTTAACCCTTTCACTCCCAATCATTTATCAACAATCAGTTTCTCCTTACATAACAAATAGATATTAAGTAGGGCATTTGGTGATGAGGAAATGAGAATTGATCAAACAAAGCAAACTGCTGAAGATTAAAAGTGAAATTCTCTCAAACTTGTTCAGTGTAAAGTATGGGCTCAAGTTGGGAGAATTTAATATTTAAGCTGGGACTGAAAGGGTTAAAAGCGGGAGATATAACAGTGTTCACAATGAGAATAAGAAGTGAAATTCCTTGACTTTTTCATGACCAAATGTCAGTTTTCCATGACTTAGAAATATCAAGAAAGAAAAAAATCCACTTCAAAACAAGGGGGCTCCTTGCATTTTAACTTCAAATGAAAAAGAGTGTAATAACATTCTTGAATTTAGAACTTAAAAAACAATTAAAAAATTTGTTAATGTAATGCAATTTTAATATTTCGGCACAGTTGTGCTCAATTATATTAATATTTTATTTGCCAGAAACCAGGAAAAAATAAAATTCCATGACTTTTCTATGACCTTTGCCATTTTCCCTAAATTCCATGACCTTTGCCATTTTTCCCAAATTCCATGACTTTTCCTGGCCTGGAAAATGCATTTTCAAATTCCATGACCTTTGCCATTTTTCCCAAATTCCATGACTTTCCCTGGCCTGGAAAATGCATTTTCAAATTCCATGACCTTTGCCATTTTTCCCAAATTCCGTGACTTTTCCTGGCCTGGAAAATGCATTTTCAAATTCCATAACTTTTGCCATTTTTCCCAAATTCTATGACTTTTCCAGGCCTGGAAAATGCATTTTCAAATTCCATGATTTTTACCATTTTTCCCAAATTAATGCCATAACTTTTCCAGGCCTGGAAAATGCATTTTCAAATTCTATGACTTTTGCCATTTTTCCCAAATTCCATGACTTTTCCAGGCCTGGAAAATGCATTTTCAAATTCCACGACTTTTGCCATTTTTCCCAAATTCCATAACTTTTCCAGGCCTGGAAAATGCATTTTTAAATTCCATGACTTTTGCCATTTTTCCCACATTGCATGACTTTTCCAGGCCTGGAAAATAAATTTTCAAATTCCATGACCTTTGCCATTTTTCCCAAATTCCATGACTTTTCCAGGCCTGGAAAATGAATTTTCAAATTCCATGACTATTCATGACAGTGTGAACCCAGCTGTATAAATTTATAAGAGTTCAGGAACTGGAAGTACAACTCAAGAGTTACAACTTTACCACCATTTTATGTAGCAGGTATCAATGTTCATTGGCTAAGCTCCAATAGGAACATTGGTTAAATTATAATATTGTAAAAGATGAAAATGGATAATAGGAGTTAAAGTTGTATTAACTTTTGTGACACAAATTTATTGACTAGTAAAAAAACAAGAAATCAATGAAGTCTGTTTTATTTTTAAATAAATAAGTATTCAATATTAATTGACTTAAATAGTGGAAGATTTAAGTACCTTGAAGAAGAGAGTGGGAGATGAGGCAAAAAGTGCACTGCTGCCCACCATAAGCGGGAGAATAATGGCACCTAATTGTACTGTAATTATAACACCACACAATCAAAAGGTCATGTTTAGTTGATCAAGATTCACAATTACAGAAAATGATTTATTCCTTTCCAATTTAAACCAATTACTTTACAGGCAGTTTTTACTTTTTTGTCACTGTACACACATGTATATAATGCTAAAGATGTATGGCTTACCAAACTATAAAATCTGCGTATTAAAAACCTATTAAAAATATGATCTATGCGGAAATGTATGCCACCCAGTGGAAAGTCATTAAACCATTATTATTATTATTATTATTATTATTATGCGTTATGCACCATGTGTTATGTAAATATGGTGCTACATACAAACCTCAATCTTGACTGATGATTTACGAGGGGCATAAAATGCCTTCAACCTTGCCAGGATAGAATCAAATCCTGAATCAGCTACTAAACATGTTCCACTTTCTAAGACACAGAATGATGTTAAAGGAAACTCGGTACTATGGACAAGTCGAAGCAGTTTGCAAGTAGAAACTGAAAATAATTTATAATAATTATAAATTAATATTTCAGTATAATTTATGATATTTTTATATTAATTTTGTGTTTATGCAACAACATAAATTCTACAAGAGCATAATGAAAATAATTCTAAAACTGACATTTCAGACTGTTGTGCTTCGTCTGAATAAATGCATGAAAAATAATGACATACATAATGGGTCATAAAACAAAGTAATTTCACTTACTGTGTGTTGTTAAAGAGTGATAAGCCTCACAATCAACACTCCAGTTACTAGTTTTTTGTGCACCAAGGAGTTCAACTCGCTGTTGTAGCATCTCTACAGCTTGTTGGCCACTCTTCCCTTCGGGTGCCTCCCATGGAATAACACTGTAAAGAAAAATTTTCCTGATCAGTACGACTTTAGACAGACCTTTCAAGTGTCACAGTTTTGACTAGCATTTCCTATTCTTCCACTTTGCAAATAATTTTATAATCTTTCAGTGTTTAAAATATATTCGTAATCTCCAGATTTTTTCAAAAATCTAGCTGGCTTTTAGTTCGTGTAAAGGTCACAGATTTTTGAACCAATCAAAAATAAGATATAGCTTACCCCAACCTTATTTCAGCTAATCACAAACATTGTTTACTGAATTCGATGCATGTCTTCTACCCAAAGAGATACCCAAAATTCTTTCATGATTTTTTTATTTCTCCCACTAAACTTAAGAGTGATGTTTTAAGCATTTATTTTTCCGGTTAATACCATGTACATAGTTCAGGTGACATATTTTATACACGATATTTGTACAAATAATATAATAGTATTAATTCTTAACTGTCATATCTAACCTCTGTAAAGCCTGTGAGTACATTAGAATCTATGATGCTATCTAATACAGTATATAGTTTCTGTTACTTTTTTTTTTGCCAGACAGGTAGTCATTTTTCTCCCTGTTGTAGGGATCTCCCTGTTTTCGGTAGGGTTCAAATACTAGTTTCCAGGTTTTTGAAAAACTTTTCCTAATCAAGACCCTTTAGAACTTCTCTTGGCTAGTAATATGTGTGAGGAAAAGTGCATGCATAGTTTATAAATAAGTGTGCCCCAATATGGAATCTTTCCTGATTCCTATTCTACTCTTCAGAAAACGAATCAGGCATAGGAACCCCTGGAAAACTCTTGAGAAATCATATCCTTTAGTAAAAACTCACCTATATATATTGGGGGAGGGGGAGGGGGTGGATATTCAATATGACATGCATGGCCGGCCAAATAAAGTCGACACAATTAATCACAATGATAAATTATAATTGATTGCACCCCGGACTTTTCATATAGAAAAATGTTAAGAGAAAAAACTTGACGGTAAAAATTTCCGTATTGGGACCTACTGTTGTTTACAAACCGTAATTATGTTCAATTAAACCCAGACCATAAAGTTCTGAATCAGTCTATAGATGTTAACGCATGAACAATTACGCCCCAATACGGACACTATGCTAACTTAACACTTACACTGTGACACCCATCGTCTTGTATACGTGAGTATTGTCCTTGAAATTAGGTCTATGAACTAGTAAACGAGTCTCTAAACTGATTCAAGACGATTAATATTGTTGCTGTTGAGGGAAAAGGGATGGACTGGTACCAAGACTAGTTTCCAGTTCTAGCCGCGTGAACACAAATTTCTAAAGCGCGTACGTGCACTCCAAGATTCTCAGTTCAAACACAACGATAGCGTTTTTAATTGTCATTAGTGTCTGTTCAGAAAGGTCAGTTTTTGAAAATGTAAAAGAACATTGAACATTCATTAGTTTTTGGTAAGCCAAAGTGCTTGCCTGATGTTACAGGATGAACCAGGTCATTGAGATGGAGGCTTTCATAGAGAAATCCAGTGGCATGTTGTCCGATGTCTTGTCGAACCTTGGATGGACAAAATCGTCAATCTGCACAAAGGTATTTAGGTATTTATAATTGCATGTTGTCACTTTCTGTCAAACGTCTGGTATTTCAAAACTTTGGCTCATCCTCGATGTACAGTAAGAAACTGGAAATTTTTCGTTTGTTTTTTTGTCACTATTTTGTTTATTCTATTTGTTGTTTGATTTCATTTTTTTCTTTGTTCTGTGTCACTCATGGACAATACAACTTATCTTTGACAACAGGGCAAGTCCAAGATGGTAGTCTGCCCTTTTGATGAGTCACATGTGATCCCTGAAAAGTCTGTGCAGAAACACATTAACAAGTGTAAATTATCCAAGGAGCAGCTTTTACCAAAGGTTTGGATTTGTAATGTCTGAACTTTAAGTTTTGACACTATAATTATCATGATTATAATAAATAAAATGTAATCCTTATAAATAAGTTGTCTTGTGTAGTTTCCTTTGGTGCAAGCTTTTGAGCAACATTTGATATTGTCCATAGTCCATCTGAGTTGAATAAGAATGCTTAATCATCATCATCATCATCATCATCAATATCAATATCAATATCATCATCATCAATATCATCATCATCATCATCATCAACCTCATCATCATTATCATCATCATCAACCTCATCATCATCATCATCATCAACCTCATCATCATTATCATCATCAGCAACATCATCATCATCATCAACCACATCATCATCATCATCATCATCATCAACCACATCATCATCATCATCATCATTCAATATCTTTAGTCCCCTCCCCCCACTACAGAGAATCTGTTTCATGTTGTCATTACGCCTTGCATATCTTCTATATATGACTTATCAGTGTTCTAGTCAGTTTTATAAAATGACAGGGCACCCTAATTTGGTCCATTCCACATGAGAACAGTGAAATTGACAAATTTTCATATCAATAATTATGAAAAAAATGGTATGCCACTTAA
>JAOTRI020140200.1:0-10791 GCA_028564885.2 Zoanthus sanctaehelenae
CTTAACTTAACTCCTACAATTGATAAGCCAACTCGCGTACACCGAAATTCTGCTACCTTAATTGACAATATTTTCACCAATAAGGTAGAAGGAAATATCATCAGCGGGAATCTAATTTCAGATGTTAGCGATCATTTTGTGCAGTTTTGTATTTCACAATCACCTATATCAAAAGAAAAACCTACTCTCACGAGACTTTTCTAATTTTACAGAGAGACATTTTATAAATGATCTTTCACTTATAAACAGGGATCATTTTGTTCCTGATAATGAAACGAACTTCAACAAACTCTTTTTGTCTTTTTACAACAAACTAGTCAACAAACATGCCCCCTTTAAATCTGCCTCTCGACGTAAAGCTAAATGTTTTTCAAAGCCGTGGATCACCACTGCATGAAATTTGTAAATCTATTAAGACAAAAAAAAACTTCTCTCGGAGGGTAATTCTGCTACCTATAAATTATACAGAAATAAAATCTTAACATTAACAAGATTAAGTAAGAAGCTTTACTTCCATAATTATTTTCAAAGCAACACAAACAATTTAAAGCGGACGTGGCAAGGCATAAATGATTAAATAAATCGTAAAACGAAGAGCACGAAAGTAATTACGAAAATGACTCGCAAACTCAAGAGATATCACATGATCCTTTCGTGAATGCGAACATACTCAACTCTCATTTTGCCTTTATAGGTAATAGACTGAGCCTCTGAAATGCCCAATAGTGACAGACACTGATTATCTACCGAGAACCACTCATTCTGGATCTTTCCTATTTGAAACTGTGCTGCTCTCGGAAATTGAACTTGAAATTTTAAAGGTTCCATTTAATAAAGTCCACGGATTATATTCTTGTCCTATTCGCCTCCTTAAATGCTCACGTCATATTATTTCGAAGCCTATTGCGAACATAGTAAACCAATCAGTGTGCATAGGAATTTTCCCTTCTACTGCTCAAACATGCTAAAATTATTCCGGTTTATAAAGACGGCAACGAAGATGAACATAGTATAATTATCGCCCTATCTCTCTTCTTTCAATTTTTAATAGATTGTTTAAAAAGGTAATATACAATCGACTAAAATCGTTTCTCAATAAATATAATATTCTCTATGAGTCACAATATGGTTTCCGTGAGCGTCGGTCGACTGACCATAATAAAATAAAATTCAATCCTACACATGGACCGTGGTTTGTTCTCCTATGGTGTCTTATTGATGTAAAAAAAGCATTCGATACTGTTGATCACGTTTTCCTTTTACAGACGCTTTTTCACTATGGAGTTCGTGGAATCGCGAATGACTGGTTCTCCTTGTACCTGATAAATATAGAGTTCAAACAACACAAATAGGCTCACACGTATCTGAAAAACAAAATACCTTGTGTGGTGTCCCGCAAGGCGGTGTACTAGGGCCTTTACTTGTTCTCATTTATATGAATGATATATATAAAGCATCAAACAAATTGGATTTCTTTTTATTTGCGGATGACACCAACCTTTTGTATGCAAATAAAAATCTGAGATCCCTTGAAACTGTAATAAATGAAGAGTTACTTAAAATCGTCAATTGGCTAACGGCAAACAAACTATCACTTAATGTCAAGAAAACCATATAATTTTTCATCCTTACCAGAAGCGTTTAAATTACGATGTCAATATTAAAATACTTTATAGCCGTGTAAATAAAGTTTTTAACCTTGAACGTAAAGAATATGTCAAATATCTAGGGGTCATGATTGACAACCATCTTTCGTGGAAACGTCATATTAACTATGTCGCGCTAACAATTAGGGACGAACCATTAGACTTGGTGGGAGGGGGGGTGGTCACTGCCAAAATAAAATGCATGCACAAGGATAATGTCAAAAAAAAAATTCATGCAAGGACTTAACTGCCAAAAAAAAAATCTTGCAAGGCAATGGGGCAAATTTGCATATTAAAAATATGTGAAAAAAAAATCCTGCATGCGCCATATATCAAAATAAAAAATCATGCACAGCAAATTCACCCAAAAAAAAATACATGCTCAGTGCTTGTGACCACCCCCCCTCCCACCAAATCTAATGGTTCGCCCCTTATACTAGGCTTTTGCTGCGTGAATATACGTTAAGTCAAGTTTTATTTCCAAACATTTTGGCTTAATTGAAGGGTTCGGTTAAACAAGATAACGTGGTATACGGAGAGCGTCCTATTCGAACGTGTTCTCTATCGCCCCGGATTCTAAATTTCGTCAAGATTTTTTTAATCTATCAACTTATTTTTTCTTATTTCCAAATATTTTGGCTAAATTGAAGGATTGAGGTAAACAAGATAACGTACTAAAACAAAGTAAATTATGAACGGAGTATCACCACCGAAACAAGAACAAAATATCCTGTATCGACGATCGGAATATCGCAATAACCTGGCATGGCAGATTTTGTCAAATCACTGTAATTCCCACGCCCCCTCTAAAAATAGAATTGAAAGAGCGGTTGACTAAATTGACCTGCCATGGAAAGTATTCGACTTTGTTTTAAATCAATTAACTACAGCGTTCGTTTCTTAACTTAAATTATAATTTTGATAAGTCAAGTGTCCCATACAAACTCCTACCTCACACTTCTTATAATTATACCTGTATAGTTCTGTTTCTGGTTGTTAGCTACCAATTTCTCTCTTTTCTTTTGTTTTTTGGTTTCGGTTTCTGGTTTCAAGTTACAGGAATTAGCAACGCCCATTTACCGAGTAAAGCAAACACTTCCTGTTTACACAAATGAAGTAAAACAAACGTTTTTTATTGGATGAAAGGCACCTTAGATCATCAAATACAAGTATGTAATGACTTATTCCTGTTAACATAACAGCATTGTCCTTTGAATTTTTAACAAAGGTCGTTTGCTTCTGAACTGTACAAGGGAGTCCCATCAACATTCATATACCGAGTTTGTTTTTTTTAGATAACAAATTACAGAAGTTTTGTATGCAACTGAATACCAGTTATAGGTAAGAACTATTGAACTATTTTTTGTACTAAAATATATATAGCAAGACAAGATATCTAATCAGTATCTAAACACACATAATTAAAGTTCTACCACAGAAAAAAATCGCAAAATATATACTGTTCATCAGCAGAATACCTAAATTGTACGTAATCTTACAATTCTTTTTGGCTCCATTAAATATCTATACCGCACGAAAAACACATTTACACGAAATCATTTTTATAAGAACAAAGGGAAAATGTTTCAGGTTGTAACTTTACTGCTTGAGTTTACAGTAAAAATCACAGGAGCACCATTCCTGACATTAAACTAATACACTTTTTTTATTAAAAACACACTTAATAAGAACAGTGAGGCTCAAATCGCCCGAAAAATAAGAACAAGTTAAAAACAATTTGAGGCTGAAATGAGAATTTTATAAAAATTAAAAAAGAGAAAAATTAGCAAACTGAGCGTGGCAAGCAGCCATCACACAGAGCATCACCACACATTCAATATATTTGGTTACTTAATGCAAGTATACTCCAACTGTAACAATTACAATTACACTTTCATCTGATGTAAAATACACAAAATTTTACATGTGTGTAAAAGCTGGGCATACATAAACACTGGAAGGCCTTTAAAATCGATTTTCAAACCACAAAAAATTTATTGCAGTTAAGAACAAAATAAGAACATTTTGAGCCTCAAATTGTTGAAAAAAATAAGAACATTGAGCCTGGGAAAAATTTTACTGGTTCTTAATAAAAAAAAAGTGTAGTCTAAATTCAGAGACTGTTGAATGGAGGATACTCGCGGCGAATGTGAGGGCGAGACATCTCCTTCATGAACTCTCTTGACATCTGCACCGTAATTACATTGTAGAAGCACACAGACGGTTCATAAGATATGAAATGAAAATACATTCTTCCTTAAGGTCCGTCAGAAACTTCTTTCGTGTTTTTCATTTTCAAGTAAGTGTCAGTCAGGTTCTTTTCAATCATCAGTCAAACATAATAAAGATAATTGACCCTTTCAACTTCAAAAGCAGTTCACAAAAAAAACAACTATTAATTAATTTTACCCTTGTGTGAAAGACGAAGGACTCCAGTCCGAGTTGTCAGCATCAAGATCTTTCACAAAGATGAAAAATTTATTATTTTTTATAAACTGTTTATGTATAAACACGAACATAGCATAAAGGCATAATTCCATTTCTGGTATTTACTTTCCACTGACTTCAGTTCTGTAATTATCTCAATTCTTCTCAAGGATTTTACCCCATACAAATGAAATTTGGAAATAAAATTTGAAAAAAAAAATTTCTTAAGGATTTTTACATCAGGTAAAAGACTTTTTTCAAGACCAAATATGAAATTTTCCCAAAATGCTGTTTTAATTTAGCCAGAGATTTGTTATTATTTGTTTAACGCTGGCGCATGCGCAGTTTTAGTAGCTACTTTCAGCCACAAAAACAGATACAATAACAATTAACATTCCATCAGTAAATTGAGCTCCTGACCGTTTTGATATTTTTGGCGTCAATGTTTTAGTTTTGTATGTTTACGAAATTTGGAATTTAGATTTAGTACTTAGGTAATTATATAAGAAGCGATTATCTAGATAGTTCGGATACAAGCCATATATAGAACAACATTTTCTCGTCCAAATCCGCCCAAAAAAGCGGCGGTAGGATCGTTTTGTTTTGTTTTCGTGTTTTTTTTTTACTCAAGAAATCTGTAACTAATTTGTAGGCCACATAACGGTCACTTATATGTGCAAAAACCTTTCATTTTTAAAGATTTTTAAATTGGGTTCGCAAAATATATTTGACGATGTTCTTATGATTTTATCATTTACAGTATAGATTTACATGACAAGGAAATTTGTACAAAGTTTCCATTGCAATATACTTATATAGTTACATGTTTTACTTTTATGTATTTAGCCAGTCTCAGTGCAGTGGAGTGGTGTGTGATATCCACGAGTCACGTATCAATTTTTAGTGGCAACTCGATTACTTTTTAGATTAAAACTTTTTAAATTTTTTGAATCAATGTTATATTTAGATACGTATACAATCTTCTAAAATGTTAATAGAAAACGAATAAAAAATAAACCAAAAAGGAGCATGCGAACAAAACAAGAGACGGACCAGAAACTGAGTCTTGTATAAAATGCTTTCTTGATTAAATAATTTAGAAAAATATTTTATCGAATAGTTGCGAAGTTTGACAAACATTAGCGGTCAATAATACTGGAAGCATAAAATATTCTTATTTTTTATCTATATACAGTAAACATGTTCTACCTCTAGCATTTTAAACTGATATCGCTCACTAAAGTTGTACCTGCAAAACATTTACCATAAAATTTTTTAAAAAATTTGCTATATTACAAATGTTTTAAACTTTTAATTTGTCTGAACTTTCAAACATGCACACCGGCACATTCGTTTAGGAACAAGGTTTAAAGAAACCAGCTACGCGCTTGATATTTTTATAAGAATAACTTTATAAAGACAATGAGGCTCATGATTTGCAGGTCGAAAATGAAAAACAATTTAAGAACGGGCTCGGGGTGAAGCTGAAACCAAGAAAAAATGTTTCTATTTGAATCTTTTTTAAAATTTGTAATTTATTTTCGCATTATTCACAGTAAGACAGAGGGATCGTTTCACACTTAGTATTTCTAATAATGTCCTATGTGATGCACTTCTTCATTCAATACTAACAGTTATTCAGACCATAAGCATTGTTTTTCAATACCTTACAAGTCTTTTTGTCTTATTTTTTCATTGTTTCAAACCATTTGCAGAAACAACAGCACATTAGAAACAAATTGATGCTGAAACTACAAAAAAAGTTAAGAACAATTTATAAAAAATGCATGTAGTTATTGTGAATACCATCCATTTTGTTCAGTCACAGATACAACTATATATGCACGCACTAAATTGTTTTGTGTGAAGTCCAGTTAATTATCGACTGTACGTGATTCATTTTCAGGTTTTTTTAGAATGATATCCAGAGTCATATCGAATTTTTGTCCAGGTGCGTGTGTAAAGAAAGCGTTGCGTGTTAAAGCCATTTTGCAGACCAACTTAAAGCTAATAATTTCACTACATTTAATAATGTGATGTATCTACATTGTTGAAACCTGCTCCATTGTACGGAATTTAATTAATTTTAAATACTATTCAGAACAATTTTTGTAAATCTGTGAGCATACCTCCATTTCCGATTAAAATCCAGCAGTAAAACAAAGAAAAATAATTCTGTTATTTTTGTAAGTGTTGCTTTTCATCAAAGAACACCCTCAGGCAGGTCGAATGTTCGAGAACAAGGCAAATAATTCCAAAAATGCAAAGTTCGTTCTTAATAATTATGTCCTTCAAAAATACCATCTGCCTTGTTAATTAACTTGTTTAAAATTCAAGATAGGACTTGGTTACTTGATTTTTGAATACGAACGTAGGTTGTTTAACAGATCTTAATCATCACGCGAGGCGTTTGCTTGCAGCTTGTCTATACTTTTGATTTTAGACTAACTACAACAAAAAAAGAATCTCGAAGCGTACATACCACAGGTGAAATTTAGCCGTCCTTTAAGATGGAGCTATATATAAACTTGAATGTGTTTCTTAGTCAATTAACCGGGCCCTTTGGGCTTAATTTTGTCCATCACTGCATTGTTGTTCTCAATAGAAGTTTACTTCAAAAAAGCTATTTCTTTCATTTCATGTATTTAGAATCGCGAATACGCTGAGATGTGAATAGGTTGGAAAGAGTGCTCCACTAATATTATCCAGAAAGGTCAAATATTTTCTTTTCTTATTGGATAAAACTTTTGCTTATATTGAATATTTCCGTAAACAGCTGGTAATTTGATAGAATACTTGTACGTTTCACTCACTCGAGATGAGCTCGTTTTAATCCACAGGTCTGCGGTATTTTTTGCAGAAGGAAATAGCAAAAACTTGAAAGAAATTAAAAAGAAACTAAAAAAAACTATTAGAATATTGAAAAGTGTTATCCACTACAATAACGTAAGTACTTTTAAACTAAAAACCTAAAAAAACTAAAAATTATTTGCGTTTTTGTAATGATATAGAGAATAATGCATTATCGCACGGAGATACGGATTTTACTTTCAATCGAGTGGTGAAAAGATCACCACGAGAAGATAAAATTCGTATTTCCAAGCGACCATGCAATATTTTATTTTTTATATAATAACCACGAGAAGATTTTTTGTTTGATGAATGAAAACGCAAAGTATAGCTGCCGTGAACAAAGAGATCGCAATGGTCGCCATGATAACAATAGTGAAGATAACATATGTGAGAAATACAGGTATTCTATTGATAATTGTACAATAAAACAATTAATTTTATACGTAGTGAGATTTTAGAGTGCATCTTTCTGTTTGAAAACCTGTTTCGCGCGTCTTGTTAACCAATAAAGGAAGCGAAACAACTTTTTCACAAGTAAAGAAAACGTGTCGGCCAATCACAAAGCTCCTGGTTTTGCGAACTGGCAGCTTTGCACAGCTCAATCAAAATGGCAGCCGCGGTGGTGGTAGATTTGAGTCTCTTGATAAATGCACCGACTGTTTCATTGAGGAACAAACTAACAGAAATACCCTGTCAAAAACACGAAGAGACGTTGGCTTACCTGACAGAGTTTCTAAGAAGCTTTCCGAACTGACCAGTTACATCATTGAATTTATTGTTGTTGTGCGGAGAAAAGACAGCGAAGACTATAAACCTTCAACTCTACACGGGAAATTTCATATAACAAATACGGGGAACAAATCACCAGATATAATTATCTGAAAGCTCGTTCGTTACGCTAACTCTTTCGGTTTCTGACATAGACCAGCTCGTGCGTAAATCCTGTACGGGAGGACTTCCCATTAAGAAATCTATATTTTCATTGTTAGGTGTTATGTTGAAACTAAAAGCTTATATTTTTAGAAGTTTGTTAAATTAGAATTTCATAAGAAATAAATTTTACCTACCTCAATCTGAGACAGTTGAACGTGTAAAGCCTAAAGAAGTAAATCAAAGACAAAGCAATGTCTTGTCACTTAAATTAAAGGTCCTTAAATTGCCCTTTTGGGACACTAAATACACATTTGTATTGAAATACAAATATCTTTTTTAGCTGTTGTAACTTGTTACAATCGTCCTAAGTTTAAGTCAACACGATATCTAGTAACAATAATTTGACACCTTTTGATCTTTGGCCGACATTTTCAGCTCTAGTTCATTTATAAAGCTTCTCTACTGAGGCTTCAAAACGCCGCTTACAAACAGTAGTGCTCATACCACAACAAAATGGAATGCGAAAATATAAAATCGTTGACATTACTTAGATTTATCATCATTATTAACATAAACATAATCATCATTATCATCATCATCAACTTCATCATCATTATCATCATCAATGTCATTAAGTCGACAGAGAGATCGAGAGACTGGACCTACAGTTTAAGGTAAAGACGTACTCCTCTGAAGCTCTAATTTAACTGGTTCTCGTTAACACGGAGTTGCATTGCATGGTTGGGGTAAGGTTTATTGTGTATTGTGATTCTTTTGTGTTCTTATCCAATAAAAAAAGACTTTCTAAACTACTACGTACCGACCCACAGTTTAACGCTATAACGTCCTTATCCGAGAAGGTAGCCTTCACAACTGTCTCCACAATCTAGCAAGACTCATCCGTTATGCATTTAATTTTGTGCTTCATTTCAATCAAGATCATCTCTCGATCTAATCTCTGGCATCTCCTTGCTACGTCTGCCCACTCTTGGAGTCTATACGGTTCATGCATGTCGCGCGCACCTCAAAACTTTCGTCATTGAATAAATTAATTTTGAGAAATATAAACATCTGCCATGGAACCACTATTCCAAATCAGCCATTGGCATCCCAAACGACACGTGGAAATTCTCCACTGTTGTTTGAAAAGGTACAATGTTCAAAACGTCATTGAATAAGTCTGGCCGACACTTGGCCACTTTCATCACACTTTTCTAGCATTGACGCTGTAATAGGGCACTGCAAGACTTCCTGTCATCAGGAAATAGATACAAGTGCCGCGAAAACGGGTACAAATGACGTATCCGTGACAGAATCCACTTGGAACAAACTGGCAGAGAACAGTCAACTTGCGCACTTGCGTTGGCCAATTACACATCGTAAGCCTCAACGAGTTCCGGTTCACATAAATTAAAGTGAAGTAGACATCTCATGCTCAGGCTTTAAAATGTCCGACACCACAATCACGCCACTCCCAAAACGATCCTCTCAGAGACTTCCCCTTCCCAACGTCCACTACAGATATCAACTTCGCGGTATAATGGCACTGTCATTCAAAGCCAAAATGGAGGAAACCTTTTATGAGTCTAAAGAAACGATCATGCAAAGACGTGTCTTCTTCAGCAGCTCTGTGATTTCCCATATGGTGTCTCAGATTGCTGCTCCGATTGATGGAGGATTATCCAGCTGGCCGATTCACGCTTCTTTTCTTTAGCGAAACAATGCTACGCGGCTACTGAAGCCCTGGCTGTTGCTTGGGGCCAGGAACAAACACATTACTTACGCCATACGTCGGTGTCATACAGAACCAAGATCCGGTTCTGATCCCTCTCCTTTGCCGGCAAGACTTGCAGCATCTGCATGCAGCACAGCCGGTGATATCGGCAAAGAAGCAACGTGCACGGGTCTTAGTCAAGCATGATAAAGAATATCCGCAAGACCAGAGAAGGATGCATAGACTGCAATATGAATTTCCCCAGCACCCTGCACCGTCTACTACTTTCTCTACTCCAACTTTTTTTCCTCAACCGCTTGGATAAGTTTTTAAACTCATATCAATATAACCACTTTGACACGAGGAACTGATGCTTTGCAAAGGAAGAAGTTCTCTGAACAAAAGCCACCCATACTTTAGAATCCCTGATCACGAGAGTCCAATTCAAGACAACACCGGCCAGTATTGACTGGCAAAAGTTTATTTCTGTAGAGCTACCTAATGACATGGGAAAGATAAGGGATGGTGGCGATGTCACTGGACATGACCAGTACTGATTAAAACTTGACGGGTTTGGCAGCTTTCTCCGCGCAGTCGCCTCTTTCTCAGAGCTCACATTCCCGCAACTCCCACCGACTTTTAAACAGCTGCTCCTCTGCTTAGCAACAGTGATATGCAATAGCGTCCACACCCGATATATGTCCGCAAACAGCGGCACCATCGGCCATACCCCGGAACTCCGATGACACCAGTGATAATTTTAAGTTTTTGGTTTTGACAAACAGGCGAAATTTTAGGGATTCGAAACAAATTGTAGACAAGCTAAACATCTTAGAAAAATCGAGCTCTGTAGGCATTTCTACGAGCCATCTAGTTTGCTTCGAACAATATATGTGAGAGATTGAGTTTAAAAGCAAACTTATTCAAGTTCAAGATATTTTAAACCTGGTTTTTGAGTTTTACGAAATTAGTAAAATAGTTTCTAAATAAAGATAAAATTATTTTCTTGTTACAGATGGAGTTAAAATTCCGTGCTGTGAATCAGTGTCAAAATATGAACAAAACTTGCTGTTTTCTCCTTTTACGTTTTTGAAGTTTGCAAACAAAAATTAGTTATGCCACTTTTAAAAACGACTAGACGCGTATACACGCGTTTACTCGGGCTACATAATGCTTGGATTCATAATTATGTTCTAAATTCTATTTATGCCAGGTTTTATGCTTGTATCACAAAATGAATGATTCAGCCTAAAAATTGCCGTTAGCCGCTCTGCTAAT
>JAOTRI020140210.1:0-10791 GCA_028564885.2 Zoanthus sanctaehelenae
GGCTGCCGGTCACGGAGTATCTACACTTTTTTGCCCGGCAGTGCAGAATGTGTTGAAAATTTTTCTAAGTGCCGCTTTAACACATTTTCGCTATAGAGATCCCAGCTAAAACGAATAACTATAATAGATATTAGTTCCCATGATCAACAAGTACTTGGCCATCTAAATAAAGTTATTATAATATGAATCTAAAAGTTCAAGGAATATTTAGAAATTTTCTAAAAATTATCAGCTAACGGAGTATTTGAAAAACATTGACTGGCTGCCGGTCATGGAGACACTTCGTAATTTAAAGCCTTGCTCTAGTATGTTTCCTGGCTGCCTTTTTTTGTTTTGATGTTTTGTTTTGGAAAGATCCACTAAAATTGAATACTTACTGAAAAAATATAATCTACTTCCTCCTTCCTCCAGAATGACACAAATAAAAATGCCTCCGCGCTGCCTGCTATGTAGGCCATTAGGTTTTTTATGACTAACCTAGAAAAACTTACACAATTCTACTCGTAACCACACTAACACATTAGCACTCGGAATTCAGAATTAATGTCAGGCAGAACTACATATAATTATTTTATAAAATTAAATGCGAATTAATTCATGAATTCACGTAAACCCTATATGACTGGAAGATCTCTAAATGTTTTCTATTGATAAGAAAAATTCAAAGCTATGCAATCACTTTTAATTACTTACCCTGGGAATGACTCGGATCGCGAAAAGGGTAGGCCTTGAAAAATAAAAACAGAATTTTACAGAAAACAAGATTATATGTTTCAAGCAAGCTGGCAGCGAGCAGTTGAGAAACCTGACACCTTAACGAACTGAACCTCTTTTGTCGCCTAAAAATTCCTTGTTCTTTGATACGTTCATTGAATTCTCGTACCCAGATTTTTTTTCATCCGAGGAAGCAAGTTCCTTTGCTAATCGCACCCTTGTTCCCCGGGTTATCTACTCAGACGCGATCAATATTGAAATATTGCAGATGTAATGTTTGTTTCCCTAGTTAAGGAGACTGTTCAATTTTATCAGCATTTTCAATGCTATGAAGCTGTTTCACCAAATAGAAGGAATTTATGTATTGCATAACATACAATGATATATCTGCATTTGGTTAAGCTTTTAAGGTTTTCACAAGCGACGTAAATGACGGAAGCATAAGCGGAGCATAAGCGGAGCATATGATTTTTAATGTCAACGTGAAAACAGGTTTGCATAAGCGTAAGCACGACGAAAGGGGGGATGGAAGGAACGGAAGATTTCCTTTTTCTTCTGTCTCCGTTTCTGCTTCCGTTGCTTCCATTCTTCGTGAAAACAAAACACAGCATAAACGCAAGGAATGTTCTCTCAGCTTTTATTTTTAGCCAATCAAAAAGCTTGTTCCAGGGTCGAACCAAACTCGGGTCCAGCTACCAATTGCAAGGTGGCGACCGATGTTGTTTTATTTGTTTGTATAATGATTTTTATTCTCAGGAGAAGGAGACGACGTTCGTTGCTTTCAAAAAAACAAAAGAAGAAGCGTTTTTGGGTGAGAGAGCTTTTCCAAAGAAGAGAAACGCAAGGAGACTTTTTTAATCTTGTGAAAGAATTGCGTTTGTCTGATCGCGAGTATTATTTCAGGTAATTATGTAACAATTAAAAAAAGAATAAAATAGAATTACGATGTGAAGTTTCGCGATCGTTACTTAAATATATATTTTATAAAGTGCAGTGAGAAATTTCCTTGCGTCTATGTTGTGTTTTGTTTTCACGAGGAACGGAACAGCAACGGAAGAAGAAGTGTTTCATTCTTACCTTCGGTCTTCCGTCGTTGTTATGCTTGCGTGCGGTTCGTTTTCACGTAGACATAACTGATATAAGGGCTCTTCCGTTTATGCTTCCGTCGTTTACGTCGCTCGTGAAAACCAAGCTTTATGCTTCAGTCGCTCACATACAAATGCGAAATCTGCTTAGCCAATTAAAATCCTCGTACCCAGTGCTTTGTACTGTGGATTCTTGCACAACAATGAGACATTTGTTTATTTTTCTTATGCTTATGTCGCACTGATTTTCATTGTACATAACGCTCTTATGCTTATGGTTATGCTTCCGTTTATGCTTCCGTCGCTAGTGAAAGCTAGCCTTAATCAGTGAAAAAGTAAATGTTTTTCGGCAAATCAGTTTAGATAATTAACACAAGTTTGTTTTCTTTGATATATATTTGGTCTTATTCTGATAACGGATTCAACGTGTCAGATTCGTCTTGCTTCGTCGCTATCTTGTGAACTGATGTTATAAAGAAGCGGCAAACAAGTTTGTTAAATTCCTATCTAGTTAGGTAAATATTAAAGTTGCCCCTAATTCTCTTGTTTAATATACCCAAGAATGCAGTTGTTTTAAATTAATTTATGTTTTTGTGGTTTCCTTTTGAATATTCCTTTTTAACAATGGACTCGTCGATTTATTTACAGACTTGACGACAAAGTGTTGTTTACTTTTAAAATGATGTCAAACAAACATATCTAAACATAGTTTAGATGTTTTGTATGTTTTCGTCGCAGCTTCTATAAGTTTCTAAAGCATCGTGCTTCCGAAAACTTTTATTGACCCGGTTTTAAATTATTGCTGTTGTGAATAAAGTATTTCTCTTTTTAGATTTGTTGCTTCCTTTACAATTACAATCAAAACAAACACGGCAGGTTTGGGAGGTCCACACGCGGGGTCCGTATCGTAACTTACGGTCCCGAACTGACCAATCAGAGCGCGCGAAATTCGTTCGCCATATAATAAACTATTTTACAAAATATATCCCATTTTTCAAACTAGAAACATATATATCTTTTTAGACAGGTTAGTATGTAGTATGGTTGGATATTTTTACGGGCCTTGTAGTATACACAGGACGAGCAAAAATATTAGCCTTACTAAGTACTTAACTGTGTAATAAGTGAGTTACTTTTTTTTTTTTCGAGAAAGAATGAAAACAAAATTTTGCGACACGCACGGTAAAACAAGTTTTCTGGAGTATGTGAAATAAGGCTGGATATTTGTACTCGCCCCAGACCCTTTCATGATGTTATTTGTACGGTTATTCGTGCAATTGGATAATAATACGTAGAACTTATTAATCAAATTTTAAAACAACTTGAATGACTTCGGGAAAATAAATATAATCTGAACATACTGTGAGAGACATTTAAATAGTTTTTAATAACAAAACATAATTCCAATTAAAGTTTTTTATTAAAACTTAAATTTACCTGGGATGTTCAAAGACATATGTAGAAGTTTTTCGGAAGGTCTCAGAAAGTTCTGAAAGCGTAGGGTTGGGTCCGAATTAGTCGAGCGGAAATTGATTGAGAGCCTTACAGCAACTCCTGGAGGCCTGGAGAAAAGAGATTTTTAGTTGCTATGTGCTCGCTAGGAGTTTTTCTTGACAATTTTAAGTACAAATATTACTAAAGCAGGTGAAATTCAAGACTAAATAAAATATGACAACATAATTTTGTAACAAACTGTCTTTTGCAATTTTTTTTTCTATTTTTGCTATTTTTTTATCTGTTTGTACACTACAATGAAATTTCAAATCTTTTAGTGCATTTGCTAAGATCTTAGTCTGAAATTTTTTTGAGAATTTTTATTTGGAATTAGATCGCAGTATTAAATACGCCAGAGTTAATAAGCACTTACTTTATTTGTCTGAACTTCTGAGGACTGCCGAAGAAAACAAAAAAGGTTATTTTTAAGTGCACAGATTCAACAATCGATTATAGATTTCTTTTACTGTTATTTCTTTTACTGTTATTCAATCTTTTGCTAGTCTTGTTCTATAAGTTGCTACTGCTGTTATCATTGGTATTGCTAGCGATGTTATTGTCATTGCTTTTGTCATTTCAAACACTAGCTAGTAAAATTGCCATTGCTACCACTGTTGATGTTGAAAGTGGAGATGATGTTGCTACTGTTACTAATATTGTCGCATCTGTTACAAGTGTTATTGATATTGTCGCTGCTATTGATACTGTCGCATCTGTTACAAGTGTTATTGATATTATCGCTGCAATTGTTACTGCTATTGATAATGTCTCATCTTTTACAAGTGTTATTGATATTGTCACTGCTATTGCTACTGCTATTGCTATTGTCGCATTTGTTACAAGTGTTATTAATATCGTCACTGCTGTTGCTATTGCTACTGCTACTGTCGCATCTGTTACAAGTGTTATTGATATTGTTGTTGCTATTGCTACTGATACTGATACTGTCGCATCTGTTGCAGGTGTTGATAATGTCACTGCTATTGCTACTGCTATTGATGTCGCATCTGTTACAAGTGTTATTGATATTGTCGCTGCTATTAACCCTATCTAGTTCGGAAAGAGGGGAAGGAGGAAAAAATTCCCGCGCCAATTTTAACAGTGTATATCTTATTAACGGCTTTAGTTAGGACAACCAAACTTGGTGACTTTTCCTAAATAATAATATACATGCTCGATTCTGATTGGCTAGGAGCAGTGCATTTCAAGCGTAACACTAGTGCAAAAAGGCGTAACACTAGTACAAAAGGTGTAATACCATTGCAAATTACTAATTGGTTAGGAAACAATATAAATTTGAACTAGCGAGTCAAATCGTAGCTGTTTTTATCGCAACATGTTCGCGTTGATGGCGCGTACATAACGCGTTTCTAACAAAAATAATTAACGGCGGGCGATGGCATGCGCCTCGAGTAGATTTTCTGAGCTCCAAACAAGCTCTAAATGCAAAACCTTTGTGAGCACGGCACTGCTTTTTGATTGCCCGTTCAGCAAAAAACATGGTGAGTTTGAGAATGAAAATGCCATTGAAATGGAAAATTACGAGTCCGAAGAGCCAAGCACTTTGCAAAATATCGAGTGGATGATTTTCATGACAAGGTATCTCGAAATTTTTGCATGTATATTAATAATAAGTAATTATATGGTTTTTCTCGTTCAATATGGAATTAATTTGCACTTATGAGTTTTTCAAAACGCTGAAATTGCACGAGCCGCAAATTAATTTCAAATTGAACTCGAAACCGTATGACTAACTATACATATCATTAGCTATCATTTGAAACCAATCATATTCGCCATTGCCATGACAGTGATTTTCGGACGGATATTTCTGACCCCAAGTCACCGACCTAGGCTTCATCAATGCAGTTTCCATATTTTCTAATTAACAATACTCATCCAATTGCATCAACAAAACTTTAACTAATCTAATGTCAGCTTATTTAATTTGAATATATTATGCAACTGTGATGACGTTATTGAATTTAAAGGACTAAAATCCAAGATGGCGGCAAGGATCTTAGACTCAAGAACATTTTTGCTCCAATTTCACCGATTCCTTTTCTTTTTTATTTTTGAAAGCGTCTACTTCCAACACAAAAATGTTTTTTGTCAATACATAGGTGAAGTGTATGATCTAATTTACAATCTACAATCCTGAAAACGAAGAAAAATTGATAGTAAAAACAGAACAAATTTTGCCCTAGGCAAACCTGTGATTATCTTTATACCGTTATTTTTATTTCTTTCTGACCTGATGTTCTAAAAAGGGTTGTAAGTGGATGAAAAACTATTTTCATAAACATAAATAAACTTTATGGTACTTGACTGCCTTTCAAAACAGGTGCATTATGGGATAGAATAAGGAAGATATGCTGGGTAAGCAAAGCATCCCCGCCTTACAGCCACCCCGGTAATAAACTCACCTCCTTGTTTATTATGGTCACTTTTTTTGGCCCGGCAAAATGGCCATACTATAACAATATAGTTGATGTTCGCTGGCGTAAATATGCTTTGGGACCGACTCAGGCTCATTTTAGCTCGAGCGCAGCGAACATTTGCTACTTCATGAACGCGGATATTTATTTAATGAAAGTTGTGTTCTAGCGGCGGCCGGGCTCTAATATATTAGAGCCCGCCAAAATGTCCGTTAGAGCCCGGATAATACGCCACAATGCTCGCCAAAGTTAATATAAATTCTCTTATAAAAACACCTCGTTAAAGAGTCTCCCGTTAATACGGCCAACGGCCACTTTTCCAAATTCCCAAGTCAAATAGTTCTTTATAAATTAAACCCGTTAATACGGCCACCTGAGAAAGCCAAGATACTTTAAAACTTTAAACTTAATTGATGTTCATTTACTTAAAAAGATACAAATACTCATTTAACCTGCAAATAGCACAGAGCTAATCGAGGCAGGTTAAAAGTTTGACACTGAAGTTTGAAACAAAATATTAACAAACACTAATAAAAAAAGAAAGAATTATACAATGATAATTACTTAACTAGGATAATTTATGTAAGTAAGTAAAAATTTTTGAATTATAAGCATTTGGTAAAGATATGTATGTTATGAGAAATAATTGAAGACTGAAGATGCCTTTGACATCAGTTTTAAAGATCTTAACAGCCGGCTTTCTCAGTTTTCATTGTTGCCCATTGAAAGCAATATCCGTTTATCGAAATTGCAAAACGAGTAGGTCATTTTAATTCACAAAAAAGATGTTGATAAAAAAAAAATTATTGTGCATTGGTTTTCTTTAATGTGAGACTTTCAAAGAAAGATTGTTTTCAACGTCCAGTAAACTTTTCAGAAGCTAAATAAATTTCTATTGTCCCGAAAATCTGTAAACACAAGGGACTTCCATGCCACTCACTCAATTTTCAGCTTTCCAACAATTTTCACATCTGCTGTGAATCCTTTTCTTGTGAGAGAATGACGAATAATCCCTCTCCGTATCAATTTTTGTAATGCTTTGTCGTCATTTTAACGTCTGTGCCGTTACCATATTAGCTATATTAGTGTTCTAAGACACATTAAACGTAAAAATTGAGATGCATGCCCTAAATTTGCAAAGAAATACAGTCTTATGACATTTCGTGCAATAAAATGACGTCAAATTAAAGTTTCATAACACCAGAAAGAACTAGATGCTCATGAACATCTTCTCCTGAAAATTTGGTGATCATATACTTTGCCTTTCCCAAATTTTGAAGGGGGGAATGGGGTGAGATGATCCCAGGAAGGCCTAAAAAGATTGGTCTACATAGGACAAAATTATATAGATCAGAATGAACAATTAGGTACTTTTTTACTTTACAGTAAAGAATGCATATACATACATGATACATTCCTTATTAAACACTGTAAAATCTTCAGTACGTAACTTTGATTGTATATAAATTCATATAGAAAAATTGTTATAAGAAATACAATTACTCATTTACAAGATTGCGGCGTCGAAGTCCAATACGTATTCCAAAAATACAAATCGTTAATTTCTTTCTGAATTGGCCAAGTGGAGTAGAGCAACAGATAGATATCTTTAGGTAGGGAATTCTATAAGAAACTGTCCCATCGTAGAAAATTGTTTTTTTCAAGTAGTTAGTGCGAGGTTTTGGTAAATTAAGTTTTAAAGCTTGGTTGTCTCTTACAGTATATGGTGAGGTACGTGGAGGGATAATCGGTTGCCAGTCACAGGTGGGGACAATTGACTTATTTTTGGTCTCTTTCTTGGAGAGAGACTGTTTTGCCATACTGGCAACTTATATAAAAAAGCTGCAAAAAAAACCAAAAATGTCAGCGGTCAAAGGGTGTCAAAGTTGACGGTGGATGTTCTACAACAAATGAGAACTGTCGAAAGGTTCAAATCGTTCAATGCAGTTAAAATCCATAAAGAACAATCTCTACCTTTCTCAGAACCGACTTTACCAAGGAAGCTGTGTGTTGCAGCCCGATTTGAAGTAGGAAATGGAGCACCAACCTATAAGGGGAAGTTACTTTGAAGCCCTCGATTTGATAGTCTCGATCAACCAAGTTTTCAGACATATGCATGAATATGGAAAGTTTAGATCTCATGCTTAAGGCTAAGGGGTTAGTTAGAAGTACTTCAAGCTATACTGAAAGAGAGTACAAACCCCGTGTTGTATGTTTTCATGACATCTGAAAAAATGTAAAGAATTGGAAACGGCCGAAAGAGCTTTAATCAGCCAGATTATTAAAGTATGCCAGCTAGTCCTCGTAAACCCATCAACGAGTGCATCTGGAGAGAGATTGTTTTTCTAGATTTTGACTGAATAAGTTAATATACAACCAAAATTGTTTTCGTCTTTGACCGATATTCTTTAAAATGCAAAATAAAAATGACGAAATAAATGTATTTTGCTTACTTTGTTTAAATTGTGTTATTTCTTTTAATCTCGATGGGTTTTTGGGCATTCTTAATCCCGCTACTTTTTTAAAGTACATTAAATAAATGACAAAGCAGGCAACTCTCAAAAAACGGCCAAAAAGTCCCATCTCTGCTCATTATATTGCGGCAAAAGAAGACTGATAAGCCACTGACAGCCAATTGCCTTAAGGCTGGCTTTCAAGAGTAGCTTGTGGATCAACTTAATTTAGGTGAACGAATCAAACTCACGTTTTTATGTCAGTTTAAGGCGGGGGTCTACCTAAAAAAATGTATGAAAAAGAGGATTTTTGTGGGAAAGAGTGGCCCACATGCCAGCAAGAAATGCGTGGTTTCAGCTCGGGTTTTTCAGGTTTGTCAATAAAAATTCCATTTTACTGTAGACGAACAATTGTTTTATTATGTTTCTTATGTTAATGGAGAGTTGAAAGTAAAATAAAAGAGTCTGGATAGCTTGTGTTTCAGGCAAAATTTGTTGTTTTTCTCATTCATTATTTGAGTCCATTCATAAATTTAAGAAATCTTAGTGCAATCCATCCTGTTTTAGCTTCAAATTTTGGGTTATTTCATATTTTTTCTCTCTTTTGATGTGTCACGAACCCTTCTCAACTGTTATTTGTTGAAAAAGTGTTGAAATTGAACTTCAGAATTTTTTTTATATTACCCCATATAGTTTTGAGCTTTAGTACCTAGGCAAAATGCTTCATTGCAAACACTCTTCTACTCTGTGATTTCAAATTTGCCAATTATATATTGTGCCTGAATATTGTGTAGGGCAAACCTTCTTTGTAATAAACACAAAACGAGCTAACTCTGCTGCTTTATTTTAGTGTGGCAGGGAGAAATTGAAGAAAAAAGCCTTGTTTTTTCTAAATTTTAGACTTAAATATTTTTCTTTCAGCAATTACTTAAAATAAATTAAGATCCTCTGCTCATCCCAGAGACATTTATACTGGCCATCTGCAAAAAATATTTTTAGGTCATTCTCATTTTTTTCTCAAGAAAGGGGTGCTTTTCAGCAGTTTATTCCAGCTGGTTTCATGGTAACATGAAACTCAAACATGTAGTTGCTGGTCATGATTAGTTGTCATATGTTAAAACATGCTATAAATTCCTTGAAAAGTTTGTATTTGAAGAAATAGTCTTTTCAGGTAGACCCCCGCCTTAAGACTCACACGAAGTGTTCTCACAGCGTTCTCAATTAGTTGATAACTCAGAACTGAGAGAGCTAAAAGATGAAATATAGTTTCAACAAATTTTCATAATAAGAATAAAAAGCTATTATCTGAAGCTTGCGGCAAAGTACTTTTAGTGGTAAAATATTTGCAGGAATTCTGTTTTCTTTTATTGCGTTTTCCTCAGTTCGTGGAAATATGGAAACTAAGTCGGAGATCATCTCACCTATCAACGTATCTCAGCGTACAACGTTTAAGGTTTTTGCTACAAATAAATGAAATTGAAAAAAATAGAACTTTATAAAAGTGATTTTCAACTTTATCAACACTGTGCAGCTGTGTGTGTTTGTTTTTAAATTTGTATGCCGTGCTTAGTCCGTCCAAATGTGTTAAATCCATAACTTTAATCATTGAGCAAAGTCAGGTGAAGAACATATGTTTAGCATTCTAAGTTTTCCTTCCTTAGGCGACGGTAAATCAAGTGCCAACATCTGCTGGACGAGAGGTAACCTTTAATGGATTAGTGTCCCATCAAGGGCAACACAAAGACTTTCATCCACTTAACACTTCTAAATCCGAAGAGAAGCACCGGCTCCAAAGGGCTTTCTCATTTACTTTCTCTCAGTTAAGAATTTAACAAATTTTGTTTTCAAAAATTAAAGCGACATTTTTAAGCGCGTCAAGCGGTAAATACACTGACGTTATACAATTTAGTCAAACCTAGGCCAAAAAATTATGTTAATGAGCATTGTCGTAGAATATAAAAGGTTTGAGCTTCTCGTATGGAGCCGAAAACTCTTCTACGTGTGACCTTTGTAACAAGATGAATTTTGAATCATAAGCTCTCAGGGCATCAAGTTAGAAGAAGTTTAATGTGTACACTCTATATTAAAAAAAAGTTTTTATAAGAACATTGGGCTGAAAATCGCCAAAAATTTAAGTTCATGTTAAGAACATGTTGAGACTGAAAAAAGGTGGAGAATATTTGTCATGATAATGTTAAATGGCATGTTTTTCATTTGCCATATCATTGCGGTTCTTATAAGTATATCTCTTGAGACAAACTGGCATGCAAGAAAGTCCGTACAGTTTTTTTATTTTGTATATGTTATAAACCTTCCAAATAGAATTATTTTTTCTTTACATTTCACACAGTGAAAAAAGCGTTGAAAAAATCAGCATTAGGCAATCAGAACACAACACTCAAATGGTTCCGTGGCGCGCCGGTTGAGAAAACATGTTTGTGTTTCTTGTAAAACATGGCTTCGGCACGTTTTGATCCACCTGAAACACCTTTAGTCAGGGAGCAAATGTCGAAAAATCAAGTCCCGTGGAAATTTTAGGCGGCAAGCAAACGACCTACTTTATCGTGTACAGTGGACCTCAGAGAGCATGAAAAACTTTGGTGGCAC